>BMAW01095097.1:488185-603287 GCA_019974015.1 Nephila pilipes
GGGGGGGGGGAATTCTGTCTCGTTAAATGTGATTTTATGGCTGTGATATCTGAATCTTTCTACAAAAACTAAAGTGATTATTAGCACACACAGGAGGGATATAATATACATAGTATTGTATAATTATGTTATTCTCCAAATAACAAAAAATATAAACGAACGAAGCTCACACTATCACAGGACTTGATTTAAATTACCGGAATTAGTTAAATTCTAAAGCATAGGATAAACAATTAAAAATAATCATACAATGCCTAATTAGTAAAGAGATACACACGAGTTTAAAAACATCCAGGTGGAAAATTCACAGTTTATGATATACTTTTGTTGAACAAAATTAAATTTAACTCTAGAACAAACTGATCTTAACGCATAGGATATATATGCACTTCAGATATCACATAATAACCTAAATATAAATCCTTTAAAATACAAAAATTCACATGTAGGTGTAAATGTAGGTGTCACACATGTTCACATATTTATTTCTTCATTTATATGTAAGGAATATTTTTGTTCATTTTTGTATTTTTTTTGAATATATTTTGATTTATTTGTTGACGATGGCAGTGAAAAAATTGATGACCAAAAATTGTGCACCCCAAGCAACCGCTGTTTGCGGATGTGGCGAACGTCAACCTGCCGAAGTGCAATGGCAAGCCTCTGCTCGGGAGATCCTCCTTCGTGATCAAGGATAACTCCAGTGCCAGGTAAGTAAGTATCGAAGTTTAAATTTTGCCAATTCTGGCACTCCTATTATGAGATAAGGTAAAGTATGAACATATATAGTCTCTAATCTAATGATGGTACTAATCTCTAAATATATTGAACATGTTCTTTGTAGGTTAATTGTAACACCGGATTTGCCGTACAATTATGCGCATTGGTCATAATTCATTTTTAAGTGATGTTTTATTAGAAAATGGTGTGTTATAAAGGAAACTGTCAAACAAGTATCAAGGACGCATGTAAAAAGAAAAGGATTTGTTTTCATAATAACCGCATATACTTTCAGTAGTTATCAAGTTTGATTTTCTTCCTTTGGAGATTCAACATTAGTTGCAGCAAGAATTTGACTTGTTATTTATTTATCCTAATTTACAAGTTTCAGCCTAGTGATATGCATTTTGAATTCTTTAGTACTCACAAAATATATTGGGAGTAGAAAGTAATTTATTTTGAAAATGAATTTTTGGTCTATTAAAGGATTTAAAAGTTCAACTGGGAAAAAGTCTTTGTGTCAAGGAATTTGGCCTAAAATGTCAATTTGCCAATTTTGTCAGGTTGCCAATTTTGATATTTATTGATAGGAGTACACTAATTTTTTGGTTTTCAGTATTGCAAGGTTTCAAATATGCTATTTTCATTATGCTGATTTTTTAATAATTTAGTAGAGGTTATTAGCCCTTCTCTTGGTTTATTAGGAGAGTTCATAAAAAGTAATTGTACTAAATTTATGGGTAGACCCATCTGAAAATCCATCTTATGTCTTTGGTGTGGATAATCCTAATTGTCTGCCTATTTTCAATTTTTCGCGGAAGTATTGAGCAATTTCTTTTCCATTAACTGTTTTTTGTGAGAAACCACTTAAGTTGGTTCTTGATGGGGCTATATATTATATTCGTTTAAAAAGCAAATGATTTCCTCCCAATTTTCAATCTTGTCATCACCGTTAATATATTCAGCTAAAGAATTGTTTTTCAGGAGTGTAAATTTCCATACAAATCATCCAAATTAAGTTATTGGCTTTTACATACCAATGAAGGATTTTAACACCATGAGTTCACATTCAATTATTTGGGTCAAAAGAAATTCATTGAATGGATTTGTCATTCTGATTTTCAGAATTTTGCAGTTCTGATTTATTATTTGTTTCCTTACCTCCACGCAGTTGCAACAATAAAAATATTACATATAGAATAAATAAAGTTAAAATTTCAAAATTTAGTGTTGTAATAACAATTTCAAAACATAATATATAAACAGAAGATCTTAATTTATTATTTGTAATAATCAATGGAAATCAACACCATTTAAGAAATAAATCAGACTTTCAAATTTTAAAACTTAATCCTGAATCTTGAATTAATATGTTAGAACTCTGAATAATAATAATTACGTATTTAACATTTTGTCGTAGTTTCTGAAAATTGAACGCAAGTACTGGAATACAAACTGGCATTTTTTTCTTTTGAAGAATCAGGATGTGGTTTGAATTTACTTCTCCCACAATCTGCAAAATAAAATTTGTGGTTTTCTTTCACATAATACAATATTTTCTTTTGAAGAGCAGATGTGAAAATGTAGATAAAACCATCCTATTTTTAAAAAGATATATTTAATTTTTTTTTTCTTTCACTATTTGAAGCACAGAAACAAACATATTTTTGAAGATTCAAAATGAGACTACTTGTTAGTAATTCTTTTCCAGGTGATTTTGAACACAGGAACAAAACTCAAATTTTTGATAGAACACAACTTCTGAGATACAATGCTTTTTTAACTTAATTTTTCATGACACATTTGTGCTGAAATCCATTTAAGTTTTAGCACGAATTGCAATTCAGTCGGCACGATGAAATTCGATTTTTCTCGAAAATTATCTTGCTTGTTTATGTTACAATTTGGCTATTGTTATTTTTGATGTTGATATTCAGCAAAGGAAGTAAGAGTAATGAATGTTTGATTTTACTTAATCATTCTGGAGCAATTTATGCAATCATATTTCCAAGTCATAATGAAAAAGAGCGAGCGAGTTTCCGTGGTTGACATAGCAAGTGTCAGCAGAGTAAAGGATATTAAGTTTAGATAGTGCAAATCGCTTTCATTCCGGGGAAGGAAACGGGAGCTCCCCGAAATAATTTTGTTTACTCAGCAATTGAAAAGGGGTCCAGGAGATACTTTAACTTACCCTCAAATCAAAAGCGGAAATTAGTATTTTTAATAATGGATGAAAAGTTAAGAATTAAGAAATTGAATAAAACCAAAGATCTGTGGCTCTTGCCATTAAACTTCACCTTCACTCTTTCACACAATCTTTATCACTCATTAACCTTCCTAACTCAATATTAATTCTTCGCTGCTTAAAAATGCAGTTTATCAGACCTATTCACTACACTTCACGAAGTGCAATCCATTCTCAAGTTTCGTTTTATTCTTTGAGAGAAATTTCTAGTACAAACAAAATCACAAAAAGATCCCGAAGTGTTTGATGAGAAAAACGCGAGAGAACCCACTCTATAACTGGACATTTGCGCGGCTTTCAATCCCTTGTGAAAGAAAAATATTCTGACACTTTATTTTTCTTTGCTTCTTTCTTTGTGTTATCATAATCAGTGGACTTTATTGAGGACTGCAAAATCTTTAAGACTTTATGGCAGAGGAAAGCTATTCACTTTTTTTTGCTTAGTCACCAGAGCGGACCAATGTATACTCAATTTTCTGAAACACAGAAATACTTTCATACAGTAGAAGTAACTAGGTGCAATTATTATTCAGGGATTGCTAATATTGTTTGTTAAAAAATAAATTAAATATAATAGATTTTTTTTTTTAATTCATAATGCAGAAAAATGTTTTTTCAAACAGTTACTACTAAAGGTTACCTACCGTTTGAAAATATTTTTGACTTTTTTTTTCTGGAGAGTTTAACAAACTTTTCATCCCTAGATATATTATTTAAAGTACTTCAGAATAAGTCATGTAATTTCCGATTATATGTCGAAATATTAAAGAAAATGTTTCAATTCTTAAAGAATGACGAAAAGAAGTTTTCGAGGTATTTAAAAAAGCTGAATGAAGTCTCTGAGATTCCCGTAAAACAGTTGGGAACAGATGGTTTCATCCGACATTCGATTATGAAATATAATGAATTCTTAACGAATTTATTGACGCTGATTTCGGCATAATGGAAAGACAAATTTTCAACACGAACATGATCTGTTTTAAATACTTGAAATTAAATAATATCATTGCTCAAAATTAAGTTCCCGTCGTCCTTCAGCTGCTGACGACGATTCTACAATGGTAGTTCAAAACATACATGTGTTGGACAACAAGTAGCTTTTTTGATGCAAATCGGAGTTGCCATTGTGATCTACCATCTGTAAAATGACGCAGAAACAAATTTGAAACAGACTCATTTGTTGATTTTGATTGCTACCGCATCGAGTTATCACCGTCGACGAGACCTGAAGGTATTATTATACTCCGGGAACCAAGCAGCAATAAAAAAAAGGGAGTAAATATTTCCCAAAGAAGGCGAGGACAGTCTGAAAAGTTACGTCGAAGAATTTTTGGGATACGTAGGGCGTAATTCTCATAGAATTCTTAGGTAAAGGCAAATCAAATACTGGACAACAAACCACGATTATAACTCGTATTTCCCTTCAACTAACACTTTTGGGGACGTTAATTGTATTGAGAAACTCCTCTATCAAATGAACCGTAACTTACGTAAATTAAATTTGAATATTTTAGTGTTGTGAATAGTACTGATGTGATGCATTTATAAACGGCGATGAACTTAATAGTATGAATGGTAGTAGAGAAAGTGATCCAAAGCTTACAACAAAGACGTGTGCCAGCTCTGATAAGAGTAAATGGATAAAGGATTCGAAGATATTAAGAAGTGAGGTCTTGTATACGGACAATGTGATTCGAACCCTCTTAGAAATTCTTCTGCTGAATTAGACCCGATTAGTTAGTGACAGTTAAGTATCTTTTCGTAATATTGATCTTTAGGTTCGGATGCGTGTATTGACCAAAGTTCACAATCGTGATAATTACTATATTGTGTTTTAGTTATTCTAAGATTCGAATAACTTAGTTGAGTTCTTATTTTGCCAGTATTCATTCGTGACCGTTTAGGTATTAATTGAAAAAGAAAAGATTAAATAAAAGAAGCGATGTGATTGTTTATTAACATCGCACTGGGAAGCAACACGAGGAATATTGGAGAAGGAACTCGTAATTTTAAACCTCTGTCAAGTAACGACATATGAGCTGACACCTACCTCTCCAAACTTCCATATCATACCAATAAATAATGAAAGTGATCCCGGGGTGTTCCGCAGTGATTTACTCATTCCTAACGGGGGCACTTTTTGAATTCCCTTCGTATTATTCGATTCCACCAAAGACAGTTTTATGAAGTTATGGTGCTCAATCTTGAGGTTGTATGATAGGAGAAATAGATATTATAGTTATGGTGGCATTATCATCTTACCGAGACTCAGAATTACATGACCTGTTATTCGAGATCCGATTATTTATATCTAACAAAATTAAGTTTAGATCTTGTTAATATAATTAATACAAATCTGTTTTGTACCAGGATATGCAGAGAAAAATAAATTACCAAATTTAGGACACCTTCTTTTTGTGACATATATGTTTTAAAGTTATTAGTTTAGATTTTATGTGTGCTTATTAATGATATTTTAATCATTTTATAGAACTATAAAGGTAATATTTTTGCCAAAGTGTTGGGTTTTTTTCTTATGTACTTGAATTTTGAGACATATTTGCATTTTGGTACTATTTTTTTTTTTGAAAAAAGTATTCCTCATACATACAAAATATTTAGTTTCATACATAAAAACCACGCACGCACCCCCCACCCCCCACACAGTGAAGTAACTTTTTTTAAATGATATTACTGTTTATTTTCATAAAAAAAAATTATAAAACTTTGTAATTATAGAAATTTTATTTCTTTGTTCTATTTTTCGTATGAATAATTATATCTTAAAATTTAAATACTAGTAAGTGAGTAGAGAAAAACGTTTTTGGTTCTCAATAAGCACATATATCCTTTACAGAAGCATAATAAATTTAGATCCATATAATGCGATAATTTTTTTAAATGGTACTTAAATACAAATATAGCTATAAAAAATATGCACATATTCAACTAAGAGAGAGAAAAAATCTTTTTGATTAGTATTAGGCACATAAAGTATCTAAACTCTTCTAATAATTTCAAAATATTTATGTTACAAAGACAAGAAGTCGTAAATATGGTAATTTATTATTCCTGGCATGTTCCGATACCCTTAATTGCGATAATATTCATTTATTATAAAAATTGTGTTTGATTTTTGACAAGCACTGACCGTTGACATCTAAGATTATTTTTTCTTAAAGATTAATGAAGGGAGGTCAGTTTATTTTGTATAAGCGTGAGTATTATGAATGTTTCAAAGGAAATGGCGAAACTAAGTCCATGCATTTTTATATAATACTTTAATAAAATATATCAATATACTGAACAAAATTAAAAGAGGGGAGAGAAAAATTTATTCTATGTAAGTAAAAAAACGATTCACATTCTCTGCTTACGAAAGTATTGAGAAAGGACAAATATTTATCTTAATTTAAATTATCACATTTGTCATTCTGTGTACGAGGTGTGGTTATGAAATAACGAGACCGACGCTACTACAGAAGAAATACACATGCTCCAAACGCCAGCGACCAACAGCTGTTTAGCGTGAAGCCTTCTCTTTAGAATATAGTGCCTCTAGTTTCAGTAAATATATCCGTATAGCCGTAGCCTTTGTTCGCATTAGAGTTTTTTTCTTTTGCTTCGCCGGGAAAATGGTAAGTGTAACAATAGAGCAATGAACGGTTGTGAAATTTCACTTGAAACTTGTAAAAACCGCTACTGTAACTTATAATTTATTGAAAGAAGTGTATGGCAATGAATGTTTAACACGTGCGTGTGTTTTTGAGTGGTTTAAGCGGGTTTAAGATGGCCAAGAAGACGTTGAAGATTATTCACACCCAGGTCGCCCTTCTGCGTCAAAAACGGATGACAATATCGAACAAATAGGTAATCTGATTCGATCTGACCGTTGGTTAAGTATTCGTGCGATTGTTGAGACTTAAGGAATTGGCAAATAATCCATACGGCAAATTTTATATAACAATTTTAACATGCAAAAAGTGTGTGCCAAAATGGTGCCTAAAATTCTCACATTTAAACAAGAAGCTCGCAAAAATGTTTGTACTGACTCTTTGAATGCTATTAAAGATGACCTAAACTTATTGGAAAGGTTAATAACGTGTGGCGAATCATGACTTTTTAGTTAGATCCTGAAACGAAGCTTAAATCCATGCACTGGAAGAGCCCATCTTCACCAAGAGCTCGAAAGAGTAAATCAAAATTCAAAGCAATGAGGCTTGCTTCTTTGGATATTCACGATATTCGGATTGTGTACCTTCACGTGGTTTCCGGAGGTGAAACCATTAATCCACATTACTACTTTCCCACTCTTGCTGAATTCCATGAAAGAATTAAGGAAGAAACGACCCAAATTTTGGAAGGACAAGTCATTCCGCATTGTCTGTCAAGAGGTTTCTAGCCAAGTGCAGCATCCCAGTGTTAGTTCACACGCCTTATTCGAAGGTTCTTGAGTCATGCAATATCTATCTGTTTCCTTAGGTGAAATCTGCGTTAAAAGGAACAAGATTTGAGTTGTTGAGGTTGTGAAAGAGAAAGCAACTCGCGTCCTGAGGGAGCTGACAAAAGATTTCCAGCACTATTTTTGAACAATGAAAGATTCTTATGGAGCATTGTAGGGATAGAGGACGGGTGTATATTGAAGGTGATAATTAGTAAATATATATAAAATCAAAATAAAATGATTTCCTGCGTCAGTCTTTATTTAATAGTCACACCTCGTTTAATACGAAGACCGACAATAAATTTTATCATGACAATGTAGAAGTCCTGTATCAAAACTCTTACCATTCATCCTGATCTTAAACAGATTCGTTTGAAAGCAGCAAAGCAAAATTCAGTTTTAAAAATGTTGCGAACTATATTCTTTCCCCAAAAAAAGCGTTACAAAATCATTACTGTAACATCTCCATTCCTGGTTTTTCTTTCATAATTCGGCTTTTTTTATGTCTACGCCTCGATTTGTTGGCTTTGACATTAATAACATTTTCTGGTGATTCTCTTCATCTAAATTTTGATATTATAAAACTCACAAATATCTTAGTGCTCTACGAATCTCAACAGCCAGACTACATGAGTGTTCCCGATTTTTCAACAGTTCTAGAATCTTAACATTTTCCGGAAAGGCTTTGATAACATTTAAGAAATTCGCCGACGAGAGGCATATCAAGATTTTTCTTCAGAATAAACTCGGAAGTCCCTTAACAGATTTCACACGAGACTGTTATCTCCAAAACCTCCAGTCAATAAACTGAACTGTAAATACTTGTACATATAATTAAATACTTAGTAACTTAAAATCAATATATCTTTTCTTGGAGTTTATCTCAATTCGTATAATTATGCTTCAAAAGGTGTATTACCATCTTACATATGTCTCATTCGCTATTAAACACAAAGAACATGCCATAGAGGTTTTATTTGTCATTTTTGTTGTAGCTGGATCTTTACTTAAGTGACTTTATTGTCCATTTAATAAATGTTCACGAGTTGGATAACGTCAATCTCGTTATTAAATAGCCTCACCTTGTAATGTAAGTTTACTCTAATTCTAATTTATTCCTGATGGATATTTCTGTTCAGTTTTATTACTTATTTTTTGGTCAACGTACATGTTAAATATTTATATCTGTATAGTAGTTATATAGTGGATTTACTACTATATATCCTAAGTTTCGTACTTCTGAATGAATATTTGAAGACAAAATAAAAAGCCTCGCTAAGGCTGCTTTTTTTTTTTTTCACTTTAAGAGGACGATTGCTTACACCTAAATGTATTGCGTCATAGTTCCTATTTGAAATATCAAATTGTTTTTAAATTTTTTTTTATTCCGATGCCTCCCTTGTTTTTACCTTTATCTTCTATGTAAATTAGGAATTATGTTTTCTATCTCATAGAGAATTTTTTTTCGCTGCGTGTTTATTGGATTCGTTCCAAGAGATTCTAATTTCTGGACTGCTTACAAAGAAAAGTGCGTCGTGTTCAAGCAGATAGTAAAGCAAAACGACTGCTTTATTCTTATTTTTTTTATATTCATAAACTTGTTATTTCGATTTGAGAAACGGAATATGTATGCGGTCTGAATTAACTTAATGGATTAATTTTGAATAATACCCGAAGCTCAGATTTACGATGGTCTATGATTTTTTAATCAAAACTATTTGATTATTTTAATTAATGCTATTTAATTACTATTATTTCATTATGCTTATATTTAATTATGTTTAATTTTATTGTTGAAGTCCTTTCTTTTTCATTTATGAAACCTGATTTTGAGTCCTAGTAAAGGAAAAACAATTGTATGTAATCAATTAATATCTTTTTTTCAATTATTTTAAGTTCATTAAATTTTTTTAGTACTTTCTTTTTTACTTTTAATAATCTTTGTCTTAACAATTTTACAACTTTTTGAATATAAGGAGAGTTCTGGACACTTCCACCACTTTTTACAAAATTGGTTGTAACTCTTTTGTAATTAATTTAGGGTAATAATACTTGTGTCGATGGAAAAAACTTGAATATTTCGGTATAAAATATGAAATTTCTGTATCCTTTCAGGTACAAAAACAATAGTGTTGCATACATTTTTAATGGTGAAAACGTTGATCCAGTCTCCTATCTATGCAAGGTATTCGAATTTATCATAATGTAAAGAGTGATGAAAAATGAAATCGATTTGGGAATTTCATAAAATGTGGAAGTGCCTAATTTTAACTTTCCCTTCTGAAATAATTAGAGTATTATCACTTGTAACATTTTAAGCGATTGCAATATTGATAATTTAACCTATACTTTTATTTTTCGTTCTTTAATATAAATAATAAAAAATAAGTTTTTCATATTTGAATCAATATAGTTTATATTACTTTCATCATTAATTTAATCAAGGAAAGGAACATTCAGGGAACATTTATATCAAACTCCTATTTGCTTGATTGATAAACAAAAATAACTCATATTTCCTTCTAAATTTACTCAAAATATCATATTTTAACTTCTTATTACTAATTGTAGCATACTTTTAAATGCTTTGAATTGTTCATGTTTATAAACTAATAAAACAACTTACATATTTTGAATAACAAAAGATATTCATTCTTTTGAGATCCTGTATGTACTGCTATTATTATTCGGTCTTTAATTTTGTCTTTTGGTATTAAAAATCGAGAAAATTAATAACTAATAAGTAAAAAAATTATAAGTACTACTTTTTTAGGAACTAGTTAAACTTGAATGAACAAATTTTCCTCCAAAAAGTAACTCAAACCTCATTATCTCATTTAACTTAATCAAAACGTAATGAATATTATAAATAAAAATATAAATGCTGATTAAATTGGAAACTATGCATATTAAAAATAAATCATACATCTTTTTTAAACTTGTAATTTAAAGAAACAACAGGGAATATATTTAAACCAACTTTTTTAACTTGTCAAAACACATATGTTTTTTCAAATTGGGAGAAAAAAATGCCTCTTCAGAGAGTAATGTGATTTGGAGTGTGTGTAGTAGGTGCAGATCATGCATATTTTTGCATGGCTACACTAAAGCAACCCAAAAATTGTCAAAAAAAAAAAAGTTTTTTTAATACATGTTTCAAATCTTACCGATGAAATCAAGTACTCCAAACTCCCCTTACTTTTTGAACCATTTTCATAGTAATCGAATACAACAGGTTTCACTTTTCTTAGTTGCTTATGTTTGAGAATTACTGAATAATTCCAATATATGTACTACAACTGATGTATCACAGGGTTTTAATTTATAATTATTATTTACATTAAATGGTTTTTCATATAATTTTTTTTTCCATGAAACATCTTTATTGGCTCTTTTCAACAACGACGACAGTTGTTAAAATATCTTAAAAACTAACCCGAGATGGTAAACTCCTTTAGGCTTAGTTGATAAGGATGAAGTCTTTAAAAAAATTTATACTTAGATTTTGCCATTGCAATAATTTACCAAATTTTTTTTAAATAACTTTATACATTTTTTTTTTCACTAATTACCTTACTCTGTACTTTTGAAATAAATGATATATGGATTGAATTTTTTTTATCTGTTTTGTTTTAAATGTTAATTACAGAGGCATTAGTTTTTAAGTTCTGAAAATAATTGTTGGAAGTATAATAATATAAATGAAGAATATTCTCTGTTAAGATATAAAAATAGATTATAAAAATTTGGATGTAGGGAATATTTCATGTGTTCAAAATTAGTACTACAATATTGTAATACAATACAGTAATCGACTGAAGTGAGAATGATATTTTACTCAGATTAAAATGTACATCAAATTCTTTCTTTCTAAGTTGATTAGGTTGTGTTTGTACAGTAATGTTTTAACATATTTAACTTCGGAGGAAAAAAAAACACATAGTTTTATGTATTGAAGTACTTCAGAAAAATTTCTTGAAATAAACTTATTTTTTAACATTGAAAAGGTATATAATTAATTCGATTTCAATTTTACGTATGTGTATAAAATAAAACAAATAATTTTGAAAAATTTCATTTTGTAAATTCTTTTGAAGGTTCTTTTTTAGCTTTAGCATAATTGATTTTTGTAATTTTTTTTTATAAAGTTAAGGCTCAATGATTTTAAACATTTAGTGTTATTTCGGTGCTTTAAACATGTTGATATGGAAAATGACTACTTTTTTAGCAAGTGAAAATCGAGGATTTTTCAGTCTCGTTTCAAAGGATCCAGTCTCATTTTTGTTGATTCAATATAATCTTTTTTGCTTATAAATTTAATGCAAATTTCTATTTTTAACAGTGAAAATTATAGAATTTCCATTCTTTTTAAAAACATGATAATGTATTTTTTGCTCGTTTAATTTATTGCATCATGCACACAAAGAAATTTTTTTTTTGATTATTAACATATGTTTTATTATTCATATGTCAATTTTAATGAATATAGTTAATTTAATTTGTGTACTTTTTTCAGTATCTATTATATAACTAAGAATCCGGAAAAATATTAAATCGGAAATTATGCAAGAAATTACTAATAATGATTTTATAATTCATGATAAATATTTTTGAATATTTTCAGATTTTTTTTTGTTACTTTCGTTACGAAACCTTTGTAAATGAATCCTTAAAATTAATGTTTGAAAACATTAATTTTAAGGACTAACTGAAGTATAACTTACAGTTTCTCTTTACATTCATTTATATATATATATATATATATATATATATATGTGTGTGTGTGTGTGTGTGTGTGTATATATAACTGTTTTATTTGTCTGTGTCAAAATATCAATTTTATATAATTTAAATATAATTCGAAAAAAAAAAAAAAATCAACCAAAGTCATATTTTTATTACCTTAAATTTTTTAGCTGAGTTTAGCTCTCATACAACTTTTATTCACTTAAAGTTTTTAGAATATAAGTAACATTTTCTCACATTCATGTTATATGAATTAACATACAATTCATAGAATCTACATAACGAAAACGAACTTTATATTTTGTATGCATGTTTATCAAGTAACTTATGTTTTTCAAATTAATATAAAATTAATGTAAAATTTGTTTATTTTGATCATTTGCTTCCCTTTCTCAGTTTCTCATGAATTATATAAAAGATCTAGTTTAACGATGTTTTATTTTGCGCCGAAGTTTTATTGTAATAGCAAGTTCTCGTGTGGAGAGATTTGACTGCAGTTTGAAAACTTTTAACGAAATTGAAATGGATTTATTTAGTGTTACATATCTAGCTTTATGTACATTTTGTACCACAAATAGAAGTGAGCTTTCAAAGTGAAACTATATGAAATTTTAGACTCATTAGGCGTAAGTAGAGTGAATGTTATCGTTTGGAAAATTATATATATATATGAAGAGAATAGCTGTCCATGAATACTCCATCTGATGTCCTTTTTTGTATTCACATCTATGATATTTAACGTTCCTTAATTATTTTTGAATTCCTTTCAAAACACGATCCACTTTCAAAGTAATGAAATTCATCTCTAATATCTTATCTAAGAAAGTAGTTCCAGAAACAAAAATATTGCGTTAACATACACGCACACTTCTTTGTTTAAGTTACATGTACGAGTATTACAGCAAATCTTTTTATTTTTTTTTGTGAGGCTAGAGGTTTTCAGGTTTTTCTAAGTTTTTTGGTTTTTGATCTTTGGTTGATATACTTGGTTTTCTTGTGTGTAATTCTTTTGCTGTTTTAAATCCCAATATAGGTTTGAAATAGAGCAGTGCACAAAAGGTGAAAAAAAGAGAAATTTAAGGGGCATTACGTTTTATAAAAGGGCACAATTTTGTTCCTTGAAGAAAAATACTTAAAAAAGTTACTCATTTTCTTAAAAATATTTTCACTTTGGTAATAATTTATGCTTACAAACTATGATAAATGTTTTAATCCTTTTGTAAAACTAATAATTAACACATAAACCAACAAAAAGACATTCAGAATGCTAATTAAGATCTAAAATTCAGGTTTGAATTAAATCTTTCTGAAATGAACACTTGTATTTTTCTGTTTAGTAACACTATATTAAGAGTAAATGATGACATCTCATGTTGTTGAGCGGTGAAATTAAGCATTTTATTGCACTGTAACTGCAAGTTAAATCTGGTTAAGGTACCAAGAACTGTCATTGGCGTGGTGGAGAATATTGGAGAGGGAGGTGGCAGCTAAGGTGTCGCCCTCATCACTTACCGAGGTTCAGAATTTCGAAGTCCTTCACCAATAGCCTTCGCTTTGCTTTTCAGTGCGACGCTAATAAACAATCATATCACATTCTCTGTTAATGTACGTATATTTTGAAAGAAAGTTGAAAAAGCAATGCGCGTGTAACATGATATAATTTTTTCCCTCCTCTTTTTGAAGAAAAGAAAGAAAGAAAGAAAGAAAAATCTTCGTTTACGGAACGGGCTTAGAATGAATAATTGATATCTGAAGAAATGTTTTCCTCTCAGTGTGTTATGAAAATTCACAGTTACTATTAAGTTCGAAATCACAAAGATTTAACTCACAGATAATTGTTATAATGTTTAATGTTAATCATTCAGATTTTTTTTTGTTTTCCTGAAAGAAAACTTTAGTATTTCTTAAAATTGTATATTGGTTTTTAAAAACTTTTTTTTTTTCATTATTTTCCGTTTATAATATGTTTAGTGAAAAATTTTGTATCGATGTCCTTAATATATTTTTCCAAATGTATTCGAAGTTTTTGAAAAATTGCCTTTTGTTTTAGAGAGAGAGAGAGTTCTGTGTTACACTTTTCCTCTTTCTCTTTCACTCTCTTTTTAAAATCTTTCGATCTAAGGTGACATTAAAGCTTACGAGAGTTTCCTTTCATCACGATTTAAGAAAGCAGACTTATAATTATCAACGTTTGTGACTATCGAAGAATATTTATATAAATACGAAAATTTTTGATATAGAAGCATAAAAGCATAAAAGTGAATAATATGTTTTTTACATAATTATCTAAGAGATAGAAATTTTCTCGCTGCTTTTTTAGTAAAGGTAACTTTTACACAATTTGCAATTCACTTAAGCTGAGTGCTATAACTTTTAGATCAGCCTAAAAGCAGTACCGAAAAAAATTTCAATACCTCCAAGGAAACGAATGCGTTCAACTTTAGTGGAATAACTCAGTCGAATATCTGCAAGAATCCATTTTACGTGCTTTACCGATGAGACACTGCTGCTGTAACAGAATGAATATTATAAGCAACCCATTGTTTTCCCGCAAATAATATATGCCAAGCTTAGAGCGGAAGTTTTTCGTTTTTTATTACATTTTTCCATCCTATGATTCAAGTTCCGTGTGTTATTCAAGTATATGATAGACATCACTGATATCTACTCCAGCAGTTACTCAAGTAAATGGAAGTGGGTGTATGTTATATGGGTTTTTATGCGGCTTTATGAGTGTAAGGTCAAGGGGTGTGTGAGATATTAAAGTGCAAGTGTAGTTCTTTCAAGAAAGTAAAGATGTTTTTTAGGCCCCTAAAAATGCGAAACAGACACATTGCTACTACTCGGTCGCTATTGAAATACATATGGGTGTGGCAAGATACTTCCTTCAGCATACAAAATATTACCTATAACTAGGTTAAATTGTTCCGGAATTCCATTTGAATGTACTAAATCAGTCATCACGGAAAGCTGCAATTCAGATCGCAAGTGCACTTTTCGTTTTTTAAAAATGGATTACTTTCCTGGAAATCACTTCGGAACCAGGTAAAAATGTTTCGGCAATTTTTTAAAAGAAAAAAAAAATAATAACAATAATAATAAACCTTGCTACGTTGTAGACATGTTAATGTATGTACCTGTTTCACAAGTGAATACTTAAAAACTTTTATTGCTTGATTATATTCCTAAAATATTTCGTAACCTACCTTCATTATTAAAAAAGGATTTTCATTGCTGACATAAAACCTTCTCTGCACTTGGTTTAAAGCAAAGAGAAAACTAAAAACAACCAAGAAATTGTATTATTATAATAATATGCATGAATTATAAATAATTTTTAAACATGATATTACTGATATTTTTATTTTTCATTTCTTTAAAACTGTCTATATTATAATATTCAAGAAGAATTTTGACAATCACTTTTTTTAGTTTGATGAAAAAATAACGTTCTTTCAAATACACAAATTTAAAAAAAAATCTTTAGGTGTCCGAACGTAAATTGTGTATCTCTGTTTTGATATGCTTTGTCTAATAAAATAAAATCGCATTATTATAAATTTCATTTATGATGATGAACAGCTTATAGTTAATGCCATCTGCCCAGAAAAATTTCCAATTTTTAAGATATCAGTTTCGATTCTTATGTTTAGAAAGTTAAAATAAACTGTACATCGAATTTTATATATAGTGAATGATAAAATTCTTAAATGAAAAAACAAGTACCATTTTGAATTGTAACATAATTTATTCAAATTTTTTTTATTTAGCCTATGGAAATTTTTTGTCGAAATAAGATTTCCTAATGATATACGGTTAATTAAACGGGTATTTTTAATTTAACATTCACAGGAATGGATCTACAGCATTCGCTCGGGAGTAACACCACCACCAACATCGTTATATATATATATATATATATATATATATATATATATATATATATATAAGCATCTTAAGGATGTTGGTGGTGTACTCCCTGTTTATTTGATCATCATATTCATATCTAATTATTAGCGAAGCCGCGGTAGCCAAGTGATGATGGTAACTGACTCTCGGCCAGCTTTTTTTTTTATCGAGTCATAGGTTCAAACATTGATGCCACTAAAAACCAGCCGTGTAGCCGGGACTGATGCACGTTAAATATATTGTGGCTCAAAGTCCTCGCGTTGGCATGGTGGGGAAGTTAGGAAAGGGGGTGCCAGCTCAGGTGTCGTCCTCGTCACTTGACCGAGGCTCAAAATTACGAGTTCCGTTGTCAATAGCCCTCGTATCACTTCTAGTGCGACGTTAATAAAAACAACCATTTGATTGTTGGTGCAATTCAATAATTTGGTGAAGTAGCCACGCCATGACTAAATTGCACGTTAAGTAGCGTGGTTCAGGTGTCTGTAGAAAAAGAGTACAGTTAAAAAAGGTTGTCGAAAGCTTTTATTTTTGAGAAATAAGGGAATTCTCCTAAATTTGGTAATTTAGTTGTTAAATGACGTTTGTGATGTCTCTGAAAGCAAAACATACGCGACTCTTAAAAGAGTTACAGTAATTAAAAGGGGAAGAAAGAGAAAACAAATTCATGATATATCATGAATTTATTTTTTTTATATATATACATCTATTTTAAATGACTTCATTCTTTTTACCGGCTTGGATTTAGGAAGAGAAGTGGGAAGTGTAGTGCTCTACGGTCCATAGATGACAGTGGTAAACGACGGCTGAGGAGATGCGTTCTGGTGAATAGACGTGCACCCCCGTTGAGCAACTGGATGCCCAGATGAACCAAGGGGCATCACAGAAGTATCTAAATGAAAGTTCAGCAAACTTTGCAGTATATAGGATTCAGAAGAAGACAGCTGGTTAATATATCTATCCTGGCGGCTGTTTATCTATGACGAAAGCTAGAATTCGTACACCTGCACCGGAACTGGACGTCCTCTAAATGGTGACAGGTGGTTGCCCATGAACCACATTTTCTGCTCCATTAAACAGATGGGTGTTGGCGTATTCGGCTTGAAATTTCAGAAAAAGAACTCCCTGTAACAATTGCCGAAAGAGTCCAAACTGGAAAAGGAAGCATTATTGTCCAAGGAATTTTTAGGAGGAATTCTCTGGGTGCACTAATCATTCTTGGAGGCACTATGGATGCAATGGAAGTATACATCTGTCCTTGCAGACTATGTCCACCTTTACATGCGGATAGTTTTTCCTAAGAGCGATCACATCTGCATTGCTCCCCAATCCTGTCAATATCTTCCAGAACCTTAATAACGGTTTTCATGTTTTTTTTTGCTTCGGAGCGCTGTGAAAGGGTGTTATTTTGGCTTTCGACAGGTGGTAACATTTTTGAAAATGGATTGTGTGTTCATGTAAAAGAGTTCGAATATCCTGTTAATTGTCCACCGGAAGCCCGATCCTTAATGTTTTGAAATATTCATCCTTTCCCACAAAGTCATATAACCCAGCTGACAACTTTTCTGTTATTTTCCATTTGTGTGCACTGTTCTCAGCCCTTTTCTCCACTTCATTTCTCTTTACTGTTATGTATACTCGAAACTTTTTTTCGTTTCCTTTCTCAGCCCTTAGTTTATTTTTCCCATTGCCTGTTCATCCACGCCCAAACTGTTTCTCTTTGTTCATTAGGCCGTGTTAGCGTAGTGTTTATGGTCGTGAGCTCACTGCCAGCTTTGTTTTCGTTGAGTTGTGGGTTTGAACACTGATGCCACTAAAGACCCGTTGTATAGTGGAGATGATGTACATTAAATCTGTCGAGATCCCAAGCCCTTCCTCTGGGGTGGCATGGAAGTACAAAAAAGGATGTACCGGCTCAAGTGTCGTTCTCGTCACTTGACAGAGGTTCAAAATTAAGTGGTCCGTTACAAAAGCCCTTGAGTTGTTTCTAAATGCGACGTTGATAAACATTTAATCCATCATTCGATCTGTTCATTTACCCTGTTCTTTAAGCGAACTACTCTTATGCGCGGGAATTATCCTTAAAATATTATGTAAGGATAATGAACTGTGTGTGTTGTACAGAGTCTTCTGTCGGTATAAATCGCTCAACGGACAGCTACTTCTTCCAATAATTTGTGACAATATTTGTTTCATTGCTTGCATCAACTCGTGAACATTTATTAAATGGACAATAAAGACACTTAAGTAAAGATCCAGCTACAGCAAAAATGACAAATAAAATCTCTCTGGCATGTTTTTTGCGTTGAATAGCGAATGAGACATATGTAAGATGGTAATACATCTTTTAAAGCATAATTAAATGTATTGAGATAAACTTTTATATAAAGAAAATATATTAAGTTACTAAAGTTAAGAAAAGATATTAAGTTACTAAGGTTAAGAAAAGATATTAAATTACTAAAGTTAAGAAAATATATTAAGTTACTAAAGTTAAGAAAAGATATTAAGTTACTAAAGTTAAGAAAAGATATTAAAATACTAAAGTTAAGAAAAGATATTAAGTTACTAAAGTTAAGAAAAGATTTTAAGTTACTAAGTATTTAATTATATGTACAAGTATTTACAGTTCAGTTTAGTGACTGGAGGTTTTGGAGATAACAGTCTCGTGTGAAATCTGTTAAGGGCTACCGATGAAAAATCTGATGAAAAATCTCGATATGCCTCTCGTCGGAGAATTTCTTAAATGTTATCAAAGTTTTTCCGGAAAATGTTAAGATTCTAGAATTGTTGAAAAATCGGGAACACTCATGTAGTCTGGCTATTTAGATTCATAGAGCACTAAGATATTTGTGAGTTTTATAATATCAAAATTTAGATGAAGAGAATCACCAGAACATGTTATTAATGTCAAAGCCAACAAATCGAGACGTAGACATTAAAAAAAGGCCGATTTGTGAGAGAAAAACGAGGAAGGGAGATGTTACAGTAATGACTTTGTAACACTTTTTTGGGGAAAGAATATAGTTCACCGCCGTTTTAAATCGGATTTTGCTTACGAATCTATTTAAGATCAGGATGGATAGTAAGACTTTTGACGTATTCACTATAACGATAAACATTCTTGTCTGTCTTCGTATTATACGAGGCGTGGCCATTAAATAACGAGACTGACCCTGTAAAACTTTTTATTTTGATATCATACATATTTGCTGATTATCACCTTCAATATACCCCCTTCACTGATGAGTCCCGGTTTAGCCTAACCAGTGATTCTCACCGTACTTTCATATGGAGAGAACCAGGGACACGCTATCTGTCCTCCAATGTGCGAGAAATCGACCATTACGCCAGCGGAGGCTTGATGATCTGGGCAGGTATCATGTTGGATGGCCGCACACACCTACATGTCTTTGAAAGAGGTATTGCGAGTCTTGAGAGGTACAGGGAAGAGATCTTGAAGCCCTATATCAACCTTTTCAGGGGTCCAATTGGTCCTGATTTCCTTTTAATGGACGACAACGCAAGGTCACATAGAGCTCAGCTGGTCGATGATTTTCTGGAAAGTGAGGATAATTCCCGGATGTATTGCTCTGCCAGATCTCCAGACTTTAATCCTATAGAGCAGAGGTCTTCAAACTGGGTTCTGCGGAACCGTAGGATTCCCTGGAATTTTGACAGGGATTCCGCAAGAGATCACTATTTACTTAATCTGAGCGCCAAAATTTTAATTTTTAAATTTTATTTTTTACAAAAGATCGAATTCTTAAAGGCAGTTTGCTTTTAAAATAAATATAAATAAATATTTTAAGAATAAAATAAAATCTTAAATTTCGTAAAATTCATTTATATTCTTCAGGTATATTAATCGAGACAAATTAGGTCACATAATGGTTACCATTCTTTGGCTTAGGTGAAGAATCGCCCACTTATTTCACTATTTTCAAGGTATAAAGTAAAATTGATGCCACTGTTTTAAAATTGAAATTCTGGGTATATAGCATTTTGAAAGATAATATTTAATATTTTCCTAATTTGCGTAATATTTTAGTAGACGGTAACCCTAATCCTGATAAAAATGTAAAAATTAGTTTGGTTCAACATTAATCAGATCTACAAAAAGCCTTTTTGAAATATTTCCCTGTTCAAAAAAAAATTATCTTAGATCCAAAATTCGTTTCGTGGCTGTGATACCTCCGAACTCCTAATAGAAGAAAGAGAACAACAAATTGATATATCGACCGACACTCAATTTAAACTAAATTTTAGTCAAGATGATATTATGCATTTTTGGATTGACATTAGAAAATAATATTCTGAAATTGCCAAAAGAGCTGTGAAGCATGTAATGTAACTAACCTAAAATCAACCTAAGCAAGCGCAAACTCTTTCTTTTTGTATGCTGCTATAAAAACAAAATACAGAAACAAATTGGGTGCTGAAGATGACATTAGGTTCATTGCCTATTTCAACAAGTATTCCAGACGTAAAAATATTTTGCAACACAAAATAATCACAGCCAAGTCATTAAGTCATTAGTTTTTTTTTTCTTTTTATAACTTATGATTTAAATTATTGTTGCTTTTGCTTATTATTCAAAGAACATATTTTAGAAAACAGGGGGAAAAAAAACCACCACCATTACCTACCTTACCATTTATTATCTTATTAAGTCGTTTCTATTGTGATAAAATAGAGATGCAATAATAATTTTGTAATTTTGAGTAGGACAAAGCTTAGATATCCTATTTTATCCTCTCTCTGATAAAATAGGATATCAAAGCTTTAGGAAATAGGAAAGAGTTCCTTCAAGAAAATCGTACCCTCAAAGGGTTCCCTAAGGTTTAAAAAGTTGAATACCACTGCTATTGAGCATGCCTGGGACTCTCTGGAGAAGGCAATTGCAATTCTCAAGCCCCTTCCGAGAACCATCCAAGACCTTTCAACAGCGTTGCTGAGCGAGTGGGACCAATTGCCACCGGAACACATAAACTCCCTTATATCCAGCATAAAATCACGTTTCGAGGCCTATATATCTGTAAGAGGAGACAATACCCCCTTTTAACCCATTTTTTTTTATCTATTCTGCAACTGCTGTTTCATACCTTGCGACTCCAATGAGTGTTACGCAGATAAGGCGTGTGCATTATAACTGTTGAATGGTAATTTTTTTGCATTATATCAACCCTATATACATACAAAATTTCATTAAAATCTGTCCAGTAGTTCTAGAGATAATCGATCATATATATATATATATATATATATACACCCACCCACCCACACACACAAGGTGCCCACTTAAGTCCCTTGCCACCCTTTTAACTTCAGTACGGCCGCTGCTATATTCATAAAAATGATGTCTAGGTACAGTAAAGTAGCCATTCGCTACTGAATGAAACGCCGACGTCGCCGCCTGGTGGAAAACTGAGGAGGTAGCATTCCTATCTCGAAAACTGAATGATATAGGGGGAAAAGTGATTTACAAAGTTGTAGCGCATCATGGACTTAATACGAAAAGATGCCTTGTGGACATTAATGTGAAGAATAGAACGGTTGAAACGCATATTTGTTTTTCCCTGATTTCTTGCACTGTGACGTCACGATACTTCAACGGAAGGAGAAATGATTATCATTCGGGCAAATCATGACACCGCAAATGACACAGGGGTATCGCTTGTGATACCCAATAAAAAAGACTGCGATTCAAACCTCGAGAGTTGCATCCTTGTACTGATTGTCGTTATATAAAGAGTAGATAATACGTAGATAATGTAAAACAGTGTTGCATCAACTTAAAGCAACTTGCGCTTGGTGTTCGAAATATTTGCAAATATAGTGTGGAAGGATGAGGCATGATTTTCACGGATTGGTATGTAAGATAGGCGAAGATCCATTACAGGGTGCTGGAAAATCCTAGATATTTTACGGATGCTTGATATCAAATGCAATTTGCTATTAGAGTTTGGTGTGCAATTTACAATAACAAGCTGATCGGCACAATATTTAGCGATGGCATGTTAACGGGTGCACTATATTTACAATTGCTACAGAGCGCATTACCCGATTTTGTGGAGTACCTGCCGTTGTCTTAGGAATCTATGGTTTTTCAACATGATGGCGCGCCTGCTCACAAGACATCTGAAGCAGTACCTCAATGAATAATTGGGTATGGCGGTTTCTAAGAATGGCCTCCACGTTCGCTTGATCTGACTCCACTGGAATTTTTGATGAGGGGATACTCGAAACCGAAGGTGTATGCGACCCCTCCACAAACATTGCAGGACCTTAAACAAACCATTATGGACAATTGTGCTAACATGTCATGCTCTACGCTCCAACGTGTGCAACGTGACATTCAAACGAAGATCAACATGTGCATTGCAGTTGACGGTGAGAAGTTTGAACATCTCAAATAAAAGTATATTGTTATAGCTAGTTGTTTTTTCTTTTTCCGACCGTTTCATTACGTCACAGTGTAGGAAATCACGAAAAAATAAATATGCGTTTTAACCGTTCTATTCTTCGCATTAATGTACACAAGGTGTCTTTTTGATCTTCATCGATGATGCTCTACAATTTTTTTTTATAAATCACTCTTTCTTCCTAAATCGTTTCCTTTTCGAGATAAGAATGGCAGTGCTCCACCAGGTGGCGCCGTAGGCGGTTTCATTCAGTAGCGCATGGCTACTTTACTATACCTAGACACTATTATGAATATAGCAGCAACCGTTCCAAAGTTAAGAGGGTGGTAAGGAACTTTAGTGGGCACCCTGTATATATATATATATATATATATATATTCATAGTATATGTAAAATGTGGTCAATCAAGTAAAGAAGTATGATTATCATATGAAACCGTGTTCCTACTATTTAGGGTTTTTTAATTTAGCTAATTTATTAATTTATTTTGAATATATAAATATACCAAAAGTACTCGAGTTGTTGTTACTAATGATGCTATAATATCAATATTTACTGATAAAATTAAGAAAAACTGCTTTTATTATTAATAATTTAATACATGAAATGAAGCTATTATTAATGATAAGTTTTGGAGCAACTTATTTTACTCTCTAATGTGATCAGCAATCAAAATGTTTACATATGTAGTGTAAAATTAATTCCAGATTTTGTTCAATAAATCTAAATTTATTGTATGAGAACAGATTAACCAAAGAAAAGGTTCGAGAACGGCTTTTTTGAAATGGAACGGATAAGTATATTTCATCAAAAGAAACTGGAATTCCCTTTACTGAGGAGAATGTTGCTAAGTTTGAAATTCCTTAATTAATTTTTGTTCAAAATTACTTGTTAATTTCTGGGATCCTTCATGTGTTAAATTATATGTAAATGAATTGAAAACCTTTAATTGAATGTTGTTCTTTTCTATGGTCTTTTGTTTCCCTAAAATCAGCAGATTTATTACATTTAAAGATAAATGTTGTTTCTTTGTTCTTAAAAATTAACACTTTAAATTATATTTCATGTGTGCTGAGTTTAATTCTGTCTTGTATAACAAAAAGGATTTTACATTTCTCCAAAATATAATCTTTCTATTAATAATAAGCTACTATATTAGATATTTTCGTACGATCTCCGATTACATTTTTATAAAATTACAAATTTTCACATTTGAGGTACAACATTATATGGTCTAATATTTTGTAAGAAAAATATTTGAATTTTTTTCTTTTCTTTTTTTTCATTCCTTTTATAGATCTGAAATATTCATAAATATCGAAATATTTCACATTTTGGACTTTATATTTTTTCTGATATATCGAAATTAATGGAAGAAAAATTAGTAATATAAACTATATAACCCGAGCAACAGATTTTAATTCTAAAAGGATGGTGATTTTTTTTTTTTGAATGCAAGAATTTTTTGATGAATGGTTTTAACATATTTGAAAAAATATGCGCACTCATTTAATTCAAAAAAATAATTTCATTTTGAAAAAAAAAAAAAAAAAAAAAAAAAAAAAAAAAGAAATCTCCGCTATTATTTTCATTGAGTATCATTTTAAGAGAATGACCTCTTTAGTAAAACGCTTAAAAATACGTTCATTAGAGCAAAACTAGTGAGCGCAATTTTTTTACATTAAGATAAAGGTTTTCTTTGTTCTTTTCATTTAAAAATCTACCTAATAGATTTTCGGGGCTATATTGGAAAAGTAGTTTTTGTTTAATCTTTAACAGATACGTTACCGATGTGTTTTTTAATGGAAATAACTCTTATGAATATTTATAAAAGGGAGTACTTCCAATATAAAATTATTTCTCTTTAAATATCTGAGTTTTCTGTTAGAAAATGTTCCACGAAGGATAATTATCTGGACCTTCTCATTTGCTAACCCCATCCCCCCCCCCCCCCGAAAAAAAAAGGAAACTAAATGCCTGTAAGAGGATATTAGAGTTACAACCATCAACATATTGGTTTTGCATAACACATCATAATTATAATTTTTTCTCTTTGTCTCTAAGTACCTCAAAGCAATAATGGCATCTAGTTTGAATATATGGTTCTTTACTTGAAATGTGGCTGTTTTGTAGGAAAAGTTAACCTCAAATACTTGAAATGTGCTTATAGCCTGACAAAGAATTGCACTGTGGATAGAATAAGTATTATAATTACCAGACTATACGAAAAATTCAATTAATTCGGCTCTCAGATTAAATAATCTGTTTAGTTTTAGGTCGTTGAGGATATATGACCCTTCATATAAAAATATTTAATAATAAAGAATACTATTTAGATTTATAACCCAATTGTATGCAAAAATAAATTTGTGGCGGCTTTCTTTCATTAGTTAATTCTACAACCATCTAAGTCTAATTAAGTAGTCAATAAGTTCAAAACTGCAATCGAAGGTACGGAAGAGTAGGACAACACACTTTATTACATATCAAAGAATATATATGCAAGGACGCTCTCATTGGAATCCTTCATAACTCACTTAATCCTAATTTATTAACAAATAATAAAGTCTTAGCTTACCAAATCATTTGAGTTGATTCAAGCACTTCGCAGTTATTGTAGATTCGACTCCTATTACTTATTCTGATAAGGAATCCCTTCCAACTACTTTCAATATAAACGATTAGTTACGATGATTCACTCTAATTTACAGCATCTATCTGCTAGTAAAATATTCTTTATCTCCCTTCTCTTTCCTTTTAATTCTATTTCGCTCACATTTTACTATCTCTAATTCAAGCTCTCAGGGGCTTACCTTCTTTAAATAGGTACGTGAATCTTGACCCCGAGATACCGTAGTGATCTTCTATCCTATGGTTTTTTTCTGTTTGAGGTAAATATGGGTGACGCGCCCCCAAATAACCTACCGACCATTCTCAATTTTCGAATCTCATTCTTGTCAACAAATTGTTTTATTTTTTTCCAGTTTTTCAAATGTCTAGATCACAGTCACATTTTGTTTGGCGTAGCACAGCCTTATTTGGATTTTGCGCCTTTAAACTTCACTATCACTCACACTCACATCTCTAATTCAATTCATTACACTTCTTATCTTCATCTAATTTGCTTAATCACGTTTCATTTGCCTGACAAGGAGTAGTAATTGAGTGCAATTAAAATTACCGAAAAGCTCCAAGAATAGCTCAAAGTTGCATATTTACTTCAGAAAATGATAATAATATTGGAGTGGATAATAATGTGGGAATGGAATTGGCCAAGCTTCTTCCTAAGCAACGGGGCATAAAAACCCTTTCTATTAGTTGGATAGCTGAATTAGTAAACTCACTATTGGTCACTGAGCACTCCAACCGGGAAAGGAAATGGCACTTGCAAAACTGTAGCCTCCGGTTGGGAGAGTACCTGAGATTGGACTCTATAAGACCAAAGTTCATAGGAAACAGAAATGTTTCTTGACCTTTTGCGCGAATCAACTGTCTTTAATAAGGACCTTGTCCATGTGTAAAGGAGATTGCTATCGAATTTGTTAAGTGCGGTCTGGCCTCAAGTTCTGTACATAAATATTTGCAAACAAAAAAATTTCTCTTTATGCTTTTTTCAAAAAACTTGGCGACATAACTCTCGTCAACTCTAAACTCATGTAAAACTTAACCATGAAATATGACACTGTGTAACAGATATGAAGTTTACTACAGCAATGTTGGTAGCAGCTGGCGAGGTTTAAAAGTAATATAAAAAAATTTAATTTCAAGCATCTTAGTTTCGACTCTAGCCTAACAGATGGCATTATATGTAACTAAATGAGACACATTATATGAAATACAGTGGGCATGAATGGGTTAACTTTGCTAGAGTTGTTAACAAAGTAATTTTAAATCGATCTGTATTGGCACCATCAATATTAAACACCGATTACATTCTAAGAACATAATTAATATGATCGAAAATTTTTCATTTAGATAACTGTCTTATAGTTAGTATATTTCATTACTTAGACATTTTTAGTTGAGATTGAATAAAGAAGTTAATAGTTAAATATTAACTTGGTGAGTGCTTGTGCGAGATATTACGATTGAAGTGGTGATTTGAAATCTGTTCGAGTTAAACGTCAAGTGTTTCATGAAGTAAAAAATAGGAATTTGCTATTGAAGATGGAGAAATATTTCCGACTTTAAATTCATATAACGAAATAAAATTTATGGGATTTGTTGACGAATTCTGAAAAATGCACATCTTTAGGCAAAATTGTATATAAAAATATATATGAAAATATGCAAAAATGTAGGCGTTTATAATTTATAATCTGCATAAGAAAAAGGGAAAATTCTACTTTTCATGTTATTATGTTGCTACACAGCCAATGCCGGATTTTTTATTGCATATTTTTGTCAATTTTCTGCATTTGAAAATAAATTCCTGAATAATATTTTTTACTAAACAAAATACCAAATAAACCACTTCTTAAATATTTCAGAAAAGTTCTTACATTCGTTAGGATTCGATATATTTCATCAAATGAAGGATGTAGATGAGAAGAGCGAATAACAAATGCAACTCCTTTGTTTTCACGTTTGACTGCAAAATAACAATATGAAGTTCTATTTTAGAGGAGAGAGAGAGAGAGAGAAGTTCGTGTTTTACCGCAACATTTCTTTGTGTGAAATCTTAAAAAAACTCCTTAGGAATACTTGAGTAATTTCGAGAAATAAAAGAAATTGCGATAACGTGAAGACTTTTCCCCCTTCTTATTTAGAAATAGAAGTATATCCATAATGGACAACAACAGAAAAACCAATTTTTTTTTTAATATGCGAAAGATTAAATGCTTTTTATTTAGTTGTTTATTGTTCCGATTAATATAATTTTTAATTCCTTTCTGATTTCACTCGTAATACATCATAAAGTTGTCAATTTGGTGTATTTTTTTCTTAATATTCGATTATTATTTTTTTCTTCATATAGCATTGATCATATTATTTTAACAGTTTTAACATTTGAAGTGCTTCTTAAAAACTCCATATCTTTCAAAAGTGTCATATTCTCAATTTTTCTTTGATATCTCGAATTAAGTAGTTTAACCTGTTCTACGAAAGGCTACATTGTGGTTTTTTGGCGTTGTTCAAAAATAATTTTAAATTAAAAACCTCAAACGCTTTTGAAAATTGAAGATACTATTCAATACAGGATGATGATTTAAAGAAATAAATGTCAATAATAATTGTCATAATTGAATTTTAAAACAGAAATTTATCTTCAGTTTTCACTAACATTTATCATCGTTGTAAAAAAAGGAAAAAGTACCAAAATATAAATCTTAATTCTAGGTTCACGAAGCATTTTACGTTGCAAAAGGATTCTAAGAACCCGTGACATGTGTTATGTCTAAACTGCAACTCAGAATTGGTGTGACTCAGACTTCATTCAACTCGCATCACTACTAAACACAAATCAACCAAGGGAAAAACAACAGTTTATTTTTTTTTTCCTAGGTCTTAGCGAGATAGGAAGACAGTTTTTCATTCTTTGAAAAAGTTCAAGTTGAATAATTCTCACTGTGGTTGCTGAGGTTTTTGATGTTCTTATTTAATGTATTTACAGTTTTCAATTAAGCAAAAGTAAACCGACTGTATCAACGAGAGAGAATGAACAGTGATGCATGTCTCCTGCTCTTGAATGGCCGCGGTTTGAATAGTGTCCTTACCACAGGGGCGTATCTAGGAGGGGGGGGGCAAAGGGACATATGCATCCTCCCCCTTCACAAGATTTTTTTTTCTGAAAGTTAACAAGAAAATTCTTTTGATGTTTTAAACTTTAAAAAAATGAACTTTTTCTTCTTGTGTTTAAAATTTTTTCTTATCAATAAGAGAAAAAATAATTTTATCTAATTCCTTAGAAAAGAATAGAAAAATCTTTGATGTCTCCGAAATGTTCTTCTGGGACAATGTTTAAAGACGAAGAGAGAGTGTGCATCCCTATAAAAAATGCCCCACACAAACATTTTTCTATGGAAATAATTACAGAAGGAAATTATTTTCTTCCCGACAGTGATCTATAAGCACTTAAAACAGGTCTTCAGAAATGCCCATCTCAACGTATCACCTCTCTATGGAGTTTAATCGTCCACGAGCGGTAGACTTGGCTGTCGTAAGCGAACAATATTCAGAAAATCTGGGTCGATCTATTTTCTTTTGCTCAAATTGTTCGTTTATAATTTTATAACTTCAACTTTGCCTGTATCTTTTTCTTAAATTTTGATTCCGCAATGAGTAAGATGAAACTCCAGTAGCTTTTAAATTATTTTAACTCGGTTAAAAAAAAAAATCCAAACGCAAATTTGAAGCAGAAAGTAGCATCCTTTTCCAGCTTTGAAAAGGAGAAACAAAATTGATATAGATTTTTTTTTAGGTTTTATCCAGTAGTAATTCTAAACTAAGGAAATTGCTTCTTCCATAGCGATGATGATATGTACCTCCCAAACTTAACTTCTGGGTATGTCACTGCTTTACAATTCTACTTCTGAAAAAAAAAAAAAAAAAAAAAAAAAAAAAACTGCATTAATCGTAAGCTTTTGGAATATGTTCAAATTTTGGAGGAAACTCCGAAGAAATATATTCGATTTATAGCTTAGTTATTTTAATATAAATAATTTAACGAATAAAATCACGTGAACTTTTTATTTTCTTTTACAGAAGTGAGTAACATATTAATCATAAATAACTCCCTTTTCTATTGAAACTAAATTACTTAGTTCCAATCAACAGATAATTTAGATGTTACACAGGGTGTTTAGAAAATAATATTCCAACTCTGAATAGTTGACAAAACTAAAGAAATTCCAACCCGTTTGGACAAGTTAAATTAAAAATAACACTTTAAAGTTTTTTAAGATTATAAAAGTTCAATGTGACTACCCCAGAGAAACACGAACGATGTCCTGACGATAATAGAACTCATCCCACAATTTTTTCAACATGTTCGGTGTAACGGTTCGAATGGCTACAGTTATTCACTTTTTCAATTCCTCAATATTCGCCGGTAATGGCGGAAAACACTTTATCGTTTAAGTAGTATCATAATAGAAATTTGAAGGGAGGTAAATCTGGGCTTCTTAGGGACCACTGAGTAAGAGCAAGGTCATCATTTATTGTGCGACCGGTCCACCGTAGTAGCAACGATCACTTAAATATCTACGAATAGGTATAACTGTATGGAAAGTTTTGAGAAAACGACTGATTTTCAAACCATGTAAATTAAAGCTGATACTCGCTCTTATTTAAAGTTATAGAGAATTAATTTTTGCAAATTTGCTTTTATAGAATTCAACACAAAGAAGAGTCTTTCATATCTAAGCTTGTCTTTAGGGATGAAGTGACGTTCGCGATACCAACTATAAAGTCAACTAACACAATGAACACATTTGGGGTACAGTTACTGTTGAAGAGGAATGCGATTCACACACGGAAGCTTAATGTGTTTTGTGCCATATACCATTTTGTGCCAATTTTTAGCTATTTTTTATTTTATTTCACCAGTCCATTGTTACTAGCATTGCTTACTTGGATATGCTACAAATTTGGCTGTTTCCACAGTTAGAAGAATAAGGTGGAGTTGGTTCTATTATCGACAGTCTTTCTGGTGGTGGTCACATTTAATATTTATAATTTTATAAACTTTAAAAGTGTTATTTGAAATTAAATTTGTCTTAAAAGGCTGTGTGTAATTTCTTTTGTTTTATAACAGTAGCCCTTTAAAGCTGTGATATTCTTTCGCAAACATCATGTATTTAATATCCAAGAACATTAATTATATCTTATTTCAATCATAAAATAAAATTATTTTTTATATTTTTGTTAAAATTAATTCACATAACGGATATTTCATTTAGATGCGATCAGGCCCGACGCCTATAATTTTATACTTTCTTTTTATTCCGTTTGAAACGTGAAGGGGTCAGAGTATATTAGAAATAGAAAAAGAAAGCTATAACATAACACTGTAAACGATAGATGTTAGAAGGACTGTGGAAGTTTTCAAGTTATGAGAGAAAACTTTTGTATAGAAGGGATTTGTTAGAAAGAAATCTTCTGCTGATAATTAATTTATAAGTGTTTTTTAGTTGTTAACTATAGATATCGATGAGTTTTTGGAGAATGATTCATTTGTTCTTGAATCTTTTTTATTTTTACTGCCTCTCGGGAGTAGCTTTTAGATATGAACTTTAAGATGTACAGAGAGATGTATGTATTGCATCAAAATAGAGCATGTGAAAGATGCATATGGCTATTATTTCTTATGTAATTAATTAGTTCGAATTAATTAATGTTTTTGTTTGGTGTTCATAGGGATCTGTGGTTTCTCATGATCATGGAGCTGCAATTGTAAATTTAGTACGGTCTCGTATGCGATCTTGAGTTACACTTCATCTTTCGTTAAGTCGTCATTTCACACGTGAAGAAAAAATTCTTTATCTCCTTCTCTGAAGATCTTTCGCAATTCCCGACGACTGACACAAGATGAAGTTTTTCTCCAAGAGGGATACGCATACACAGACGCACTCATAGACAAGCACACACAAAATACGCATAATCATTGACAGACACACACATGGATGCAAGAAAAATAATCTAACCCAACAATTAATTAACGAAGTTATTAGATCTTGAGAAAGTTTTTGTGTGAGTTGTCTCCAACAAAACAATCACGAAAAGCTTAAAAATTGCCTGATTAACTTTTTTCTTTAACAACTCATTGGGTGCCAAAATGGATTTGTCTAGGAATCACGCATCGCACCATTTCATAATATTGTAACTTGACTCTAACTATCTGTTCAATAAATGTTTTATTTAAAAGAAGAATATTTTTATGATTATTAAAATAAGTCGAATACCAACATATATTATACCTTTTCATCAATCATTTCTCTCTCTCTCTCTCTCTCTCTCTCTATATTTAAATTTAAAATTTAACATCTAAGTTATCTTTCATTTCAAAATTGAGCTTTATACCTTCAATATGACCTCCATAATGTAGCAAAAAAAGATGAAAAGGGAAAAGTGTGAATGAAGTTATATTATGGTGTGTGGAATTTCTACTTTAGTTAAAAATATATTGCGTATTAATTTCTAGCTTCTCCAAATTCACATTGTTTCTTCAAATATTGTTGTTTAAGCGGACATCAGCAGGTATTGTTAAATGTCGTTATTCTCTGTTTTATTCTCATGGAGAATAGAGAAAGGAGTGAGTGAATGTAAAGTTTATTGGTGCAAGAGCCAGATATGGCTATGCGGCACCAAACAAGATTTAACTATGGTCTAGTCGTGAAAAAACTGAAAAAAAAAGGCAAAAATTGGTTGACGAGAAGAAGGGACGAAAACAGAGAAGGATCAGTAGGGTAACCGGGGGCGCGTCACCCGTATTTCCCAAAAACGGTAAACCCCATAGGAAAGAAAAATATCACTAGGGTGCTTCGGGGTCATGATGCCCGTACTTACCAAAAGAAGGCAAGTCCCTCAGGTCCCCTGGTATATTCCCCAGGGGCTGGGTGCCAGGCTATTCCGCCAAACGCTGGGTACCCATTTTAGTCGCCTCTTATGACATGCATGAGCTACAGTGGGACTATTCTGTCATTCACGGTCACCACAAGGGTCGAATAGAGAGAGGAAGGCCAGTAAGAAAGACATTTCATGTGAGGCAACGTTTTGTATAGTAATGTTCTACCAACACTGAAATTTGGCGTGAATCTTGCATGTTTATACTTTTATTATGTTAATCGGAATTTTGAGACTTATATCTAATAGTAATGCATTCTTTTAAGGTTTAAAAATATCGAATTCTTAACTCTCCCCTTCTTCTAAACTTTCATAATTAACAATAAAATTATTGTAAAATAAAACTATCATAATAGAAAATGATACATGGTAAATTAAAATACCATAACTTCACCAAATGTTTTCGGATTTTTTCTTCGGAATCACACACTTAATTTGAAAGTTTCAAAAAATTCCGCATTTTAGAAAAGTAGCCCAATTACATGGAAAGGTTGCTTATTTACACTAAATCAATACTGAAAGTAGTAACGAGTTCCCCCGCGTTTCCCCCTTCAACTAATCTTTTGGGTAATTTTATGACGTTATTTGAATTGAGAACTTTGCATTGAGAATGAACCATGACTTATGTATATATATACCGAAAATTTATGAAAGAATAATTTAAAATGACAAAAATCCAGAAAGAAATGTAAAAATGAAAGAAAAAATAAATGAAAATATGGAACCCAGCAAGTCAAAAAGCAATTTAGGGCTGAGGACCGAATAAGCGGGGTTAAACTAGTTTAATGGTACCAACCTTCCCCCTTTGCGACTTGGTAGGCTGAATTGGGAAATCCAAATTACAAAAGAGTTCAATGATTAAAAGATGCGAAAAAGTTCAGCAATAAAATCTACAAAAATAAAATCTATAATTCTAAAAATTATCAACAAATCAAAATATAAAAATTACTTACAAAAATTCAAAGAAAGGAAGATTCAAATATGTGAGTAGTAAGACGGAATTTTCTTTAAGCTTCAAGATGGATATCACATACTCAAAATGAAAAAAATATAACACGTCATCACCATATAAATTGAAAAAAGACTTAAATCATTGTTTGATTGGTAATAAAGTGTAAAAGAATGCAAACTATTGGTTGGTAATAAGTTGTATGGTAAAGGAGTAAAATGGTCCAGAGAGTGAGTAAAACTGAGGAATTTAAACCAAATGTTTCGTTTTACCCTAATTATCTCAAATTATTAAAAACTAATCTTAATTCTAATACAGTAGAATTTCTAGATCTTGATTTGCAAATTGTTGACAATAGACTAATTAGTAATATTTATGATAAAAGAGAAAGATTCGTAATCAAAATTCCTTTTTGGAACAGTAATCTACACAGATCTATTTATAGGAATATTTTATTAAACTTTTTATTACGTAATAACAAATTAACCACACATAAAATAGACAAGTTTAACAACATTAAAAAATTCCTCAACAACTGTTTAGATCATGATTATCCAATAAATTTCTTAAATACTTATATACATCACAAATATATTAAACATCTTTGCGAATCGTGATCCAATTTCAAATCCACCACACAACAATAGGTCCACAAAGTCGGCTTGTTAGTGGTCTAGCCGTGAAGAATTTATTTATTTATTTACATTTACACAGCTTACATTTTTACTCATTCTCTAGACCGTTATACTCCTTTACCATACAACTTATTACCAACCAATTGTTTGCATCCTTTTACATTTTATTACCAATCAAACAATGATTTAAATCTTTTTTCAATTTATATGGTGATGATGTGTTATATTTTTTTCATTTTGAGTATGTGATATACATCTTGAAGCTTAAAGAAAATTCCGTGTTACTACTCATATATTTGAATCTTCCTTTCTTTGAATTTTGTAAGTAATTTTTATATTTTGATTTGTTGATAATTTTCAGAATTATAGATTTTATTTTGTAAATTTTATCGTTCAAATTTTTTGCATCTTTTAATCATTGAACTCTTTTGTAATTTGGATTTCCCAATTCAGCCTACCAAGTCGAAAAGGGGGAAGGTTGGTACCATTAAACTATATATATATATATATATATATATAGTTTAACCCGCTTGATCAGTCCTCAGCCTAAATTGCTTTTTGACTTGCTGGGTTCCATATTTTCATTCATTTTTTCTTTCATTTTTACATTTCTTTCTGGATTTTTGTCTTTTTAAATATTTTAAATTATTCTTTCATAAATTTTCGGTATATATATATAAACTTTACGATATAAACAGTGTAGTGAATGAGGATAGAAGATATAGAGAGAATGGAGATTTTAGCTTCATTTCCGATAAGAAGAAGCAGCGAATATATCGCGCTTATGATATCGGAACGAGAAAGTTAAATGATATGCTAAGCAGATTCCTAAGTCGGATCCAGTTTTGCTGTTATCGAGGTAAGTAGAAATTTCATTTATCATTTTTATTTAGGACGTGAATTTATAACCATTTCCCATTCGTAATAAGGTTTGAGTTGGATTAGTCTTAGGTAAATTAAATATACTTTAAAAATTTGAATGAATGACTATTTTTTGACTGATTTCTTGTTGTGTTCATAGCCTTACTAGCAAAGCGGGGGCATTACAAAAGGTGTTCCTATCAGGGACTGGAGAAATCGTCAAGGTCACTGGAAATGTCACTGAACTGGAGAAAGGTTGTGAAGCTTTACAAGTGTTCCACTATAGTCTCAAAATTTTTTATTACACATTTTCGAATCTTATTAATATGTTATAGCTCAAAATTAAATACATTTTAGATTATTTTGGAGTCCAATTCTCAGGGGAACCAAGAACACCTCTGCATCAGATGTATAGTTCTGCAGGTGTCAATTCCTGCTTCAGTTGGAGTGCTTAAAAACCAATAGCTGAGTTTATTATATTCAGCTATTCAACCAAAACAAGGATTATGTTCCTTGGATTTGGAAGAGGCATAGCAACTTCATTCTGCACAAAAATGTCTGAAGAGAACAGATATCACAGATCTACGAAACGTTCGACTAGAACATCTTGTCTAGGATATAGTAATACTTTTTTAGTGTGCGACGTGCACCCAAAATGTTATATCTGAATTGCAATGGTAAGTGCGAGAACCCTTTATCTTGTAAACATCAACTTTAGTATTTGAAATTATTAAAATAAATTAGTGTAGATAGTTTTCTTTAGGTGTCATATCATTTAAAGCAAACAAAAAAAAAAAACAAGCCAAAAATTAATAAGTATTAAACATAAACATTGCTAACGTCGCATGAGATTTTCCGTTGTTACATAAATCAAGTACAATACTACTACTTTTACACTTGCTTGCAATCTTATGCCAGACGACATGGTGATGATTACATAAAATATCGCCATTTAGGCATCTAGCAATGTATTAATGAATCCCGTGTAAGTATATTTGTTCATTTCCACCATATCCAAGAGCAATTTCCGAGTATTATTGCAAATTTTGGGTATTCCTTGCATGCATGAGCCTTAAAGTTTGAAATTGACATTCCAGAAGTTTTTGTGTTCCCTCCAAAAGTCTCTGAAAATAAATAGGGAAAGGTAGATTAGTATCAATTTTCCCTTTGATCTACTAGTTGATATTTAATCTATTAGTTGAATTTGTTTATATTTGAACTTCGTTGCGCAGCATCTCGTCAACGAAATAGATTATTTTTATGTTTTCTAAATGAAAACATATATTGTGTCGACTGCTATTGTTTTGGAATAGCTCATCCCTGGAGATAAGCACTTTAAAGATTTGTATACACTCTTCATTTTTAAGTAAAGCACGCAGTTTTGCTAAATCGTAGTGATAGATATTTTCGCCATCATGTATGTGAAACATTTGTAGACAACGAAATTTAAAATAATTAAATCAAAATATTCCATGGTGATAAACAATGAGTATGTAAGAGGTAACACTAAAATGTCATTAATTCTCTAAATAACGAGGCTTTATTTCGTCACTGTTCTCTCTTCTGGAACAATATAACAAGGAAGAATAAAGGCAGTAGTAAGCTAAATTTGTCAGTGATTAAGAGAGAGAATTTTTCGAATACGTGATCACATCTCTGTTGTCTGCACACTTGAGGACTGGGAGCGAAATAAGGCCATAACTTCATTTTATTTTTAAAGAAAGGGTAGAACAATAGATTCATATATGCACGAATAGAGAAGTTGCAGCGGTAAGTGGTTTAAATAAAATTTGGGATTAATTAGAATTGTGTCACGATTAAGGAAGTTTCATCTGAGAAATGCTGTTTGTAATTAAAAGATTTGGAGAGGCCATAGGAAGTGACAAGCGCGTGACGTTAATGCTAAAATAAATACTTTCTAGTGATGGCAAGTGTGAAATTAATTAATGGTAAAATGACAACTTAGGCAGGGAAAAAGTAGTTTATATCTATTAAATATTCTATGTGAGAAGTCTTCCATCATCTTCTTTCGATATTTCATTTCATATTTCTGTGCCTTTTAGGAATATACTCAACAGTTTTTCTATTTATCATGAATGGTCTTAATTTGTATCTCATTCATTTTGTTATTTCACATCATTGCATTAGTATGACTTTGGCGCTCGCTCGCGCGTGTGTTTAGGTAAAAATTTCATTTTAATTACTTTCTGAAATATTTTTCAGGAATATATATATATATGTATATACGAGGGGTAGAGTAAAGTTTTAATTATTACTAATAAATAACCAAGATATCTGGATAAAATTTATTCTGCATCTTAATATTAATTTACCCTTATGTATTTAATGTTGTAAATTATAGCTATTAATGGGGATTTGTCTGGTTTCAGGAAGCAGTAGATTGAAGTAACCTACAGTATCGTGAAGATTTAATTATTATTCTGAGATGTCGTAAAGCTTTAATTATTACTAAAATAATCGAGATAGAAACTTAATTATTATTTATTATTCTTAAGACTTCTCTAGATAGTTACCATCCAGAGTTATACATTTCTGTAAGCGTTTCTAGATATTTCGAAGGCCGTTATTGCAGAACTCAGCTGTTTGAGCCCTGTCTTCTCCATACCGCGGGCCACTGCAGTCTATGGCTTCCTGAATATGCGATACTAAAAGCTGTAATTTACAATTTCACATACATAAGAATCATTTAGTATGCAGAATAAATTTTAACCAGATATCTCGTAATAATTAAAACTTTACGATACTTCCTGGTACATACATTTTTCGTACTTACATGTTTGAGATTATCAATACATTTTAAATATGCAATAATGTGTTAAAAATAGTTTTTTCTGTAAATTCATCTTTTGTATATATATATATATATATATATATATATATATATATTATAAATTATTGTATGATAAGTATTTTTTTAAGTAATATGTAACTATTATGAACGAAAATAAGTTTTTTAAACCATTACGAATACTTTTATTTTTAATCGAGTTTTCATGATTATCTTTCTTACTTTCCAGAAACATATGAAAAATAATCTCTCGAGTCAAATAAAATAACCTAGTTAAGAGAAATAACATTTTAAAAACCATTGGAGATGCTTTCTATTCTAATTTAGTACTATTTTCATTCTAATAGTCGTGTTTTTCGTCTTGTGATTCAGTTTATCATATCTTATACTTTTTGTCACATTTCTAATTTTCTCTAGCATCTGTAAAAAATTTTATCTTAAGGAAAAAAAAAAAAAAAAAAAAAAAAGGACTCCTAAATAATTTTTTTTGTTTAATTCCGAAAGTAGATGATTTTAATAATAATAGATAAATTAGACTGTCATTATTAAAGCTATTTTCATGTACAGTTCAAAATCGAGACTACGTTTTAGATAGGAATTTTTTCAAAACCATTAAAACATTTTGATTGTGTTATTGCATTGAGAGCACCAAATTTGTTACAGTATTCATATCTGTCATTTACGTTAACTTATTTTTAATTAGCGTCGTGATTTCGTATATTTAAACGAAAAACTAGATGCCTATTCAATCTATCTAAATGTTAAGAACCGTACGATAAATGGAGATATATATGTATTAGAGTTTATTAAAAATATTGGAACATTTCTGCATTTGAAAATGTGTTCTGAATTTGGTTTCTATTCTTTTCACTATTCTAAGACAGTCTCAAAAGGTATTCAAATGTATCTGTAAAATATCAAACTACTGATTAAGAAAAATTCTTAAAAAAAAATTTCACTCGAAAAACATAAAAAAATTTTCTACTTCTTATGTTAAATTTAATAAGAATTTCAAAGAATAAGCTATGCTAAAGAGAAATATTTTTAAGAACTCTATATTGAATAATCTGATGAAAAATTTATTGTTTTTGATGAGGAAGAAATATTCATGTGATAGTTTATTTACAATATAGGGTGAACAAAATCTATGATTTAATTTTTGTGTGATTATAATTTTTATGTGAATGTTACTAACGACTGTAGATTATAACTTAATTGAACACTAATAAAAATGTAGTTACAATGCTTTTAATTGCCCTACGGTAAATAATATGAAGAGTTACAATAAACATTTTGAAGTTCATTGAGTAGAGCATCAAAAAGTATTGGCAAATATTATATTAACGTTCAAAAAAATTTCATTTCATATTTGATTTATTGAATTTTGAATACAAAGAGATTCTATAACCTTAAAAATACTCTAATCAATCTCTTAATTTTACAAAGATTTCTTGCATCTTTTATAAGAGAGCGGAAATTTATATTCTGTTTAATGTGGGATTGATTCAATATTTTTGGGATTATTCAGAATTTTCATAAAATTTTATCAAATAACATCGAAAATTAATTATTTAATAATAAGATATCCTGTAAAAGGTTGTTTATATATCTTGAAATTTATTTTATTTATCCAGGGGTATAGAATTTTTGTGGACAGTGTTGAAAACTATAAATTTATCAATTAAAAAAACATGCAATGCCTAAGTAATGAAGGGTTGATATTTGATTTGAGGACAATAGTGAGTGTTTCTTAAAATATATTAAAACTTAATTTAAAAATGTAAAGTGTATTATTTAATGTACATGATTCAAAGCTTTTCTAGAAAATGTATGAAAACTGCTGACGGTTACACATATGCATACCATTACATCCAATAAGAAAAAGTAATGGAGGGGGGAAAGATACTGATATGAACTTTATAAAAATTATGAAATATGAAATGCAAATGTAAAAATTATATCTTTGCGCTATTCTGAATATTACTTTTCATTTCGGATTTAATTTTTCTAGTTAACAAATTATTTGCAAAAGTTTTCAATAGATGGCACTACTGATGTCATTATTTTTGATTGCATGCCAGGTTTTATGCGAATGTCGGAACTGAAATTTTATTTCAATAAATAAATAAAAATAATAATAATAATATAAGTGCACTTGTATAAATAAATGTTGGAACATCTTAATATTATTAAAAGTTTATGCAAATGCAAGTTCCTACGAATTTTAAATTATAAAATATGATGTATTATTCAATCTGCATTGCTTCAGTTTCTGTTTGAAAAGTAAGCAGCGTGTTTATACAATTGATTTTATAAGAAAATAGTTTATATATTTATATCATAATATATATATTTTTCATGCTTTCAGTGAAGCATGGGAATAAAAACCCTTGGAGAAGTAGTTATTTTTAATCATATCTTCTAAACATTGGTATATTGTTGTCATATATAAACGAGTTTTATAAGTTCTACTAAAAATTAAATGGAAAATTTTTTAGATATTATTTTTATAATGATTATGAAGTTTAGGAGCTCTGAAAATTCGATGTTTCACTTTAGGTTATTTCTAACTTTAAATTTTTTTCTTATTTTTCACGCATAAGTTTATATATAACATTTGCTTATCTAGAAGTAATCCAATTTTGTCCTTTAAGAGCAATGATGTAATTTAACTACAAAGAGAAAAAAGAAAATATTTAGGGGCATTTTAATAATTAGCTTCTGATGGATCCAATTGATGCATGAAAAAATAACATACATTTTTAATAACTTAAAATTAATAAGACGCTCTAAAAATGTCTTTCTCCTTATTTTTATCTTAAAAGTTATTGCATCGAAAACTATGAAACGCCAAGTAATAACAATCTTGAAAAAAGTAAGAAATCAGGGTGAAAAAAAAAAGATTTTTATCTTATAAAAGCTTTCAGTATTAATTCTCTTAATAAAAATAAAAATTTCAAATGTAAAACAATTTTATGTCCAGTGAAACGAAGTAGTTATGCTAATAACAAATTGAAGTTACCGTGGAGTGAAGGTTGCAAAGTTAATGACACATTAAAAATATTCTAATTCGAAGAATAATATTAAGTTGCGGTAAGGAGTTTATTTCAAAAAAAATTTCTAAACATTTATTCCTTTTTTATATACATTTATACTTTCATAACAATAAACCTTTTAAATTATTAGCATATGCTTGAAATGCGTCTGACACGTGACATTTTCCATTTCTTCTAAAAATTGAGAAAGAATGTTTTTGCTGTTAGAGAGAAATTTAATTATGAATTAAGCTGTCAGTCGTAGTTCTTTTTTTCTTTCTCTTTCTTTTAGGACTGTTTGCCATTCTTTTTTCTAATTTAAATTCAGAAATATTCTTAAAAATGCTGTGGAATTAAAAAAAATCTTAATGTAGATTTTTGTTTTTAAAATTCATATTTAAAAAGATGCTGATAATTATCTGCAAATATTGTTACTGTTCATTCATATTTCCGAAATTTTTATTACTTTTCGTCTATAGTGATTTTTATTGTTTTTGGTAAATTAAATGTTAGATAATAATAATTTATTCATCAAATTTTCCCATAAATGGACATAATGGAAAAGATAGAGTACATTTTCCCATTTTGTTATTCGATACGAAAATAAAGCTAAAAATATTTTATTTCCTAACTTGTTACCTCATAATTTAAAAAAAATATTGTAACATCTATAGGAAAAAAAAAATCAATATTTTTTAATTTGTATTGTTGCTTTATTAATATATATATATATATATATATATATATATATATATATATATATATAAAGAAGAAACTGACTAAAATTTTTTTTCAGATGATCTGTTTTAAGCCATTCTTTCGGGGTCAAATCAAATCGTTAATGGTCGGAATGTGTTATAACCTTAAAATAATTCTAATCGTGTTTTCTGATTAGATACGAGTAACTCAATAATTTCCGTTTTTGTGCTGGTGCTGTGGTCCATTGCGAGAGACATTTTTTCTGTTGACTACATTAATTATCTATAAGATTGATTTCTCTAAATATTGTTTTCACTCGTTGTTTTTAACAAATGCGTTAGATTTTTAATAAAAAAGTATGTAGACACTACTTTTTCGTTATTGTTGGGATATCTTTTCTTCCGCACGTTCATTTAATCGCATTAAAACTTGTAAGTTTTTACGAAGATAATGATAAGAACAAAATGATTTTCACATTATCGCGACATTAAATATGTCGTAATTTGTTACGTTTTCAACCTCTATCCAGTTCTGTTTTTAGACTATTTAAGATTGTAAATCAGAAAATTTACTCACATGAAAAATAAAAAAAAGAAGCTATTTTTCTATCTCTATTGATAAACTCTAAATTTTCTATTACGTTTAGAAATTTTTTAAATGAAATCAGGAGAAATTATTTTTGTTATTTTTTTTAAAGAACTTCTATATTTTGCACATTACTTGCCTTTTTATACGATAAAACAACTCAAACTTTAAAAAAAGTATTATTATAATAATTATGATTTTTAATTGATGCTTTTGATTATTCAACAAGTGTCTTATTATTACGTACACATAATATTCATGTAGTGTCTTTGGGCTATTTGCTGATTTCTCTTCATTAACCTTGGGGACTTAGTGCATTTTGAATGGCAAAAAGTTTCAGCTCCTTCCCAACAAAATGAAATGCGATTAGGTAAATTAGATGAAGATAAGTGTTACGAACTGAATTAGAGATAGTGATATATAAGCGAAATAGAAATGAAAAGAATGAGAAGGGAGGCAGATGATAACGAGCGGCTGACAGATGTTTGTTAGTTAATTGGAGTGAGTTATTGTAATTAATGGCTTGTAGTACAACCGGTTATAGAAGTGATTCTTGTTTAGAGAGATAGGATTTGAACCTACTATATTCAAGAATTATCACACTCGGTATGAGGGAGTTGGTAAGCTAAGATTTTATTGTTTAATTATAAGATAGGATTAAGGCGAGTCAAGAGAAATTCGAGAGGGAGCGACATTACATATTCTGTGAAGATAGTTAATAAGCTAAATTATCTTTCCTCCTGATGTCTCATCAGTTGGATTTATAACCTTATTGACTATTTAAATGAACTTTATAATGTTTGTGGAGTTAAATAATGAAGGGTAGACGCTGCAACGTTTATTCTTTTCATTATTGTTTATTATGTTGAATACTTTTCTCTGAATTATACCTACAATGGGGAAGAACAAAACGATTGATAATAATGCGTGTTATTTCCAGAACCTAGAATTGATCCGGCGAATTCTGTTTTGTGTTATTTTGAATTAAAATAGATCTTTTTGTGAAACAGTAAAATTTATGTATTCATTAAACTCTGGGGGGTAATAAAAAAACTGAAAATAAATTGATTCTTACATTTAACTATTGTTTAATTTTATTATATTAATTTAACTACATAGCTAAATATCATATTTAGATGTATATTAAGCATATATAGTATTATGTTCTGTGTAAAATTTCAATTAACAGTATTCTCATAAATATTTAATGCTATGGAAAAGAATGAAACATTTTTTGTTTATTGAGGTATAGAAAATCATATTTTTCCTAAAAGTGATTCTCTAAATATCATTACCATAATATCATTACCATACCTTCGACCACTGTTAAGTGGGTCGAAGTTTTAAAATATAGCACTCCTGTAATCAGACTCATCACCTTCCCGACCTTATCAGTAACCTGGAGTTTTTACACAGGCAGACAAGCCTTACAGGTGGTATTTTATGCCTTCTACTGCAATGGAATAATATACACTATGGAATAATATACGCTATAAATATGGAATTATTCTAAGGAACAATATGTGACATAATACAAAAAAATATATATTTTTTTGTGTTTACCACTTTATTTGTGTGTATTGCATTATATTTTAAAAATAATGTCTAGCTTTTGCTCCTGAAATGTGTTACTATTAGTGATTTTCCAAATGCGGCATTTTCGGTAATCCAGTGGTGCTCTAGTCCGATACCTGAAAGATTACCGACAGAGTACTGTACATTTAAAATTCGTTCACAAAACATATTCTTCCTCCTTTCACAAATTTTTCATTGGGCTTAAGTTGAAAGCAAAAACAGTTGATTCCCAGTGTTTGTGTTGTTAGGCTTATAAGAAATTTTAAGTAGCATTCTGTATTTTGAATATTTTATACGTTTGACATAATCTTTTAAAATCATTTAAATCGCAAAGGAAATATAAATTAAAAAAATTAAGCTATGTAAAATAATTTAGTAAACTTAAGTGGACAGAAATAAAATATTGGGAAAAAGCTCTCCTGAATGCGTTGGTTTTAATTTTATCTGGAATTATTCAGTTTAAAAACAATGGGGGTTTCCCATTTAAAAAGAGAAAACTCTGTTTGGCGCTCCAAAAACTAAACCAAAATATTGTGCAGTTATGCCCTCAAGCCTAGTTAGAGGAAAATGACCTTATGAATTTATTTGAGAGTAGAAATGAAATGAGGATAAATAAATAAATAACAAAAGGAGATATATATATATATATATATATGCATACATATATACATTTATATGTTTTTGTATAACTCATATATGTGTATGATTGGATATAATATTGTGTAATATGGGTATTGTAATAATAATAATAGCCAACAATTGAATGTAATATTGTGTATATGGTGGCCGTGTGTATGTATGTATGTATATATATATATATCTAATAATATATAAATGTAACCAATAACTATTGCATAATAATATGTAATATATAATAATAATATGTAACTATATGGAAATAATATGTATGCATATATATATACCATATATATGGAAAATGTATATGTGGCTTCAATGCATTATATATATGTATATGTATATATAAGCTCAATGCACATAATATATGTATAGTAATAATCATCATATGTTATATGTATTATATATGCAACAATAATGTTGTATATGTATATGTATATGTATAATGACGTTTATATATGTAATATATATGGTATTATATGTTAATTCATATATGTGCTAGTATATATCATGCGTATATACATCATATATGTCATCATGTATGTATATGTAAAGTATATATGTATATGTGTCATGTATATAACCAATATGTAATATATAATAATAATGCATATACTCTTAATAACCTATATGTAATATTGTATGTATATAATATGTATATATAGCAACAATAACCATATATAATAACATATATAATAATATGTATGTATATATAATAACTAATATGTAATATATATGTATATAGGTAATGATAGTAGTGTGGACACCTTTGTGTTTAGAGATGGTTCGAACTTTGAGTTGGTGCTATTGTGTATTTTTATGTGTATGTGTTGATTGCTTCCTGTTAAAAAGAAATTTAGTGTATTTGCTTGAGAGTCTCAGAGAGAGAGAATAAATGGGGATATACTCGGAAAGAACCTATTTTCTTAATTGCGTAGACCTTCCTTATATTTGAAAGACTTTCAACCACGTGATAATATATACGTGTTCGTAGTATCTGAATATACAAATGTACTATAATCTAACTTTCTTCAACAGCGTGCAATTGTTTTCAATAGTATAAAATGAAAACATTACATCACGGTATTTATGGCAATTTTACTATAATTTCAATTTATCAAAGTCATTTTCAGAGGTTTGCAATTAATTTAATAATATTTATATATTTTCCTTTCATCCCATCTTTTCTACCCACTTATTAAAGTTAGCATTTTAACAACTAAAAATACTCATATAACTATATAATAATACAAATAATAAACTAATAAAATTGTATAAACTACTAATATTGGTGATCACAGTTACAAGTATTCCATTTTGAAACGGAATCAAAAAATATGGGTGTATTTTATAGCAAAATAAAATCGGTAATATTAATTAAAATATTAGAAATGATATATTAAATTTTTCTAAAAGCAATAAGAAAACAACAGAGTGCATACATTTGAAATTTTGAATAAGACAATCACACTTGAACTACAGTATAGTTCTGGGTCTAATTCACTATTTTAAACTACTTAAAAAAATTAAAAGAAAAAATTGCTGTTTTACAATTAAATAATGTATGTTATAAAGAATTTATGCCTTGATAGCAAAATTACTTTCCTTTTGTTCCATCTGGTTTTTTTATTTCGTCTTTTCTCTCATCGACCGAATTTTTTGAATTTTCATTTTCAGACTCAATTTTTATTATTATTTTTTTTTATTTGAAAGCTTGGCATCGTTTTGATTTTCACTTCTAACTTTTGTTTTTTTTTTCAATTTTTCAAAATCTTTCTTTATATCAGAAAGTTAAAACATTTCTTTTCTTCCTTTTTTTTCTTCTTTATTCTTATTTACCGATATATTTATCCTTATATATAGATAATTTGTAAGTCAAACACTCTCTTACAGACGATATAGATATAATCGGTTCCCCCTTAAACCGAAAAGTTATCCATCCAATTCGTTCCTTTCCAATAGTTTCTTCTCTGCTCTGCTGTTTTGTTCATTTCAATGAAACGTTCCCTGTTATCCGATTGCACAATGTCTAGAATTCTACAGGCGTAGTTTTTGTTTTACTCTTTTGAATCGTAATACAAACTTCTGACAACATTCCCCTAAAAGACGCTGAAGGATCGATTATCGGTGGAAAGAAACCTCTGGGAAATAAAGACTAGAGAAGAGAGACGAGATGAAATATCATCACTTTTGAAAATTAAGTAAACAAAGTATTTCGAAACACGTAAAGAGACAAAATTACAATAGCTGGTTTAACTGTAATGCAAATTATCATTTCATCGGCCTTCGCTAAATTAGAACCATTTTTCCCGGAAAAATGAAGTCGTTTAAAAGAACTCTAAGTATCATCAAAGTTTAAAGAATTGCTTGATGGGTTTTAGTAAGCGAATATAAAATTATGCTACCTTAAACTTTTTTTCCCATTTAAACTCAAAGATGTATTTAATCGCAAAAAATAATAATGGGCTGGGAAGTTAGCAGATACATATATGAAATTGGAAAAGATACGCATTTTTTCATTGTTTGGAATTAATTTAAGTACAAAGAGTGTCAAAACTCATTTTAACGTGTTAGTTTCAACGATTTATTTCAAAAAAATACGAGAGTGGTTCAAAAAGTACTTGTATTTCAAGACAGATGACCTTATCTAGATTAATTGTTGTTTCCATTGGGTGCTGCCATCTGTTAAATGTAGTATAAACAAATTTGATATTGACTCATAAGCTAGTTTTAATTTGGTAGTGATTTGCTGCCAAATCAAAATTTTATAGCTGCCGCGCACGGAGAAAAAAGAAATACTCAAAAATGAATACCTAGACGTACTCATTTTGAAATGAGTATGTTTGTATCAGATTTGAGCGTATACCTTTATCGAATGTGAACATTACAAGTATTCAAAACCAAAAAAAAATGGGAAATCAGCATTCTCAAAAAATTATTACAGATATAAGGACTATAAAAGTTCCTTTTATATACTGACTACGTATTTTACAAAGTGGGTTTCAAAAACAAATATGGTTTGCTTTAATATTTCGAACTATATTTCGTTTTTACCACGCTACACGCGGTAGAATACAGGAATATTAAAATGAGTAAGTACGCATACTCATTTTCGCGTCTGTGTTTGTTTACATTTTTTTTCCCAGTGACTCACTCACCACTACAGAAAGATTCTTTTATTTAAGATATAAAAATGTTGTTGAAATATTATTGATCATGATTTCTGATTTCTGATTTGAAAATGATTTTCTGTGAGTAGTTATTTGTGCTTTGCAGGTGTTTTTTTTGTCTGTATTCATATTGCATCGTAATCGTAGCTTAGTGACTTCTTACTTTAATTTGCATTAAAATTATTTTCATGCATGTAAATATTTGTGTATGAAGCTTATATTTTATAGAATAACATTACAGTATTCAAAAAGCAGTGTTATTAAAATTTTGAGCCATTTTGCTACATTTTTTTTTAGGTAAAATCCATTCCAGGTAAAATCGAACTTTGATGGATCCCCTTGGCGATTTTTTTGAGATGGCGCCAAAGCGGGTGTTTCAAACTCGGAGCTTCCGAAAGAGAGAGATTGGCTCTTGCGCCATAAAACCTCACAGTCACTCACTCACCGAAAGAGAGAAAAAAGATGGCGTCGTGCCTGGAAGGCAAATGAAGTACCAGAATGACACCAAGGCGGGTATTTCAAATGAGAAGCGAGAGAAGATGGCGTCGAATCCCCTTTTACAGATTTTATAGGGTTACCATAAACAAACCTGCATGGTAACCACATTAGCGATTTATCGCCAAAAGAAAGTTAAAGTTCGCCCGGCCCCCTCCAACTTCGATTCAACCGAATTTTGAATCGGAAGTTTTGTAACAAAAACTTCATAAAGTGTAAAATAATATATAAGATGAAGAAAATGATACTTGCAAATAAAAGAGCGCTTATTTATTTCCTTGAAAATTTTAATTGATATATATTTTTCTGTTTTAAATTCATTTTCGATACAACAACACAGTATCGGAAAATAAATTCAAAACATACTCACTGGATTGTTTGATTCTCATATTTGATGCAGTAACAGATTCACAAATAAATACATGACACTCATTTTTCTATTCTACACTCATAATTGATCCAAAATTATATTCAAAAATGAGTATGTGAAGTTTCCATTTTGAGTACGTACAAAAATGAGTATGTGCGAGACTCAAATATGAGTATGTTGGGATAGGAACTATTTTGAGTATGTGACGTATTCAAAAGTGAGTACGTGAAGTTGCCATTCTGAGTATGTGCTTGTTACTAAAAATGAGAATGTGCGAATCTCAAATTTGAATACGTTGGGATCGGAGCCATTTTGAGTATGTGAAGTATTCAAAAGTGAGCACTTTCTACTCGATTTTGCATACCCGTTTTTCGCAGTGCGTCGAGTCGTCGACGTTATTTTGTCATTGTTCCAAATGCCAAATGTTTGTCATTTTGTCACCAAAATTCATTGAAGAATTTCATCATATTATCTGATTTCACCAATATTTCGTGGGATAAGATAGTTAAACGGGAAGGTCGCGAATTGATTGTGAGTGCGATTCTTGATTTTACCAAAATCCATCGTGTTGGACACTGTTACATGATAAATCAAACTGTGTTTTAAAATCTTCGAAGACTTATCATGGAAATGTGTTCAATAAGCTACTAGTTCAAGTGTTGTCCTCGTCTCATCTGAGCTTCCGTCTCCTGTAACCTATTGTATTGATCTAGTATGATTTTAATACAGCAAATAAAAAAAATTACTAAGATTTATTTTAATTGACAAGAGACGTTAATGACTAAAGTTAAAAAATAAATATGTCTGCTTTTTCCTTTTTATATGATGAATGAATTATTAAGTTTAATCAAGACTCGTCTGGGAAGGATGAGTGAGTCATTTAAAATAAAACATACCATTATCTGATTTTTAATTATTCGTTGATGAATGACGAATAAAAATAATTTAGATATAGATTTTTGTGTTAATAAAGGTGTAATATTTTTTAAAGAATTGTTGCTGAATCAGTGACAAATAAAAGCTACAGGCTATTTAAAAGTGTAGTCATTAATAAAATCATTTTAGTAAGATCTATAATCTTTCAGCAGAAATCATATAAAAATTTCCGAAAATTCATAAATGAGTCAGTCATGTACCTTTAATAGTTTTTTATTAATTTTTTTCGTTTTGAGATTTTTTTTTGTTTCAGTTTATTTATTTTATATAATTAAACAATTTAAATGCGACCGAAGTTGTCCGAGTGAATTGCGATGGTTACAAATTAATCCCATACTGTGTGTGTTTGACTTTGATCAATAACCATAATTATTAATATGACTTTTTGAGTCAATTTGTAAGAATAAAATAAACATCGTCTATGAATGAAAAACAACAACTGAAAGTCATTAAAAACATGTCAAATAATTCGAATAAAATACCGAAAAGAAATAATACTTCATAAAATGGTTAGATATAATAAATGGATGTGATTCGAAAAGCAATTGTACGCCGAAATCCCTTTTTCCCTTCAAATAAACGAACAAATCTTCCGGAGACAAAAATTCTCCCGAGACCGAAGATTGCGAATGTCTCGTATCGCTTATCCTAAGCTCCATACTGTATTGTGTTCTATGCTTAGTAAAAGGAAGCAGGTAAAACATTGGCTGGTTTCTGAATACAAATACAGTTTACTTGTAATAATAAATTTCTACGATAAAATAAGCTCAACTCACGTGTGGATTAAAGATGATATATCGCTTAAAATATGACGAATGATTTGAATTAAGAAATAAAAGTCAAGAAAAATAATAAAAATTATGAAATTATGTTAAACATAATAAACGAGTAATTTTAAGTAAGTATTTTTAAGCCGAGATCTTTTTTCCCCTCTGAATAAACGAGCCAATCTTTCGATGACAGAAATTCTCCCGAGATCAAAATTTGCGAGAATGCCTTTCTCAAGCTTCATACAGCGTTATGTTCAGTACTTAGTAGAAGAAAAGCAGGTAAAAGAACGTTTCTTTAGAAAGAGAAATATAGAAGAAAAGGCTTTATGAATATAAACACGCACAGTTGATTTGTAATAATTAATTTCTAAGATGAAATAAACATAGTTTATGCATGAAATAAGGCTGATACATCATTTAAAACTCATTGAATTACTTGAACTAAAAAATAAAAGTTACGAAAAACAATAAAAATTATGAAATTGTATTAGTTCGGATATTTACAGTGAGTCCCAAAAAGTTGAGCATACACCAATCACTATTTCTTTCTGAAAGGTCTAAGACAATATTATTAAACACTAATTTAAAATTAATATTTATAGAAACAACAAAATACGCATTGCAAAATATATTAGATTAAGAAACAAAAATGTAGAATCGAAAATAACTTAATTAACAAAATTTTTGCGTCAAATTTCAGAGTCACGAGATTTAGTATATACACTATTAAAATTGCAATTTTGCCATCACTCTTTTAATAATGAATCTGCATAACAGATTTGTTTTCATCAGATACCAATATTTGATTTCCAGGAGGAAAAGAAATATATTTTAGATGTGAAAATAAGTTCCAGAACTGAAACTAATATTGAAATTCTGAAATTTTTTATTCGAATGCCTGTAGAAGGTAAATCTCTAAGTGGCATTACAAAGGAAGTTCATTGCAGTCATGGAAGTGTACAAAAAATTTGGGCTAATTTCAAATAACGCTGGAAGAGAGAGATCTTAAGGTGAGTGCTTTAAAAATGCCTCATCTACTTCTACAGAAATTAGATGTGTTTCTACAGAAACAATTCAAAGAGTACTTCGAGAAGTAAATATAATGGTCACGTAGCTAGAAGAGAATATTGTCACAACTTGTTTTAATTATCATTATGCGGTATTAATTTTCTTTTGTGTTGTTTTATTCATGAAAAAGTATTACATTAAATTAATGTTCAATAATTGAATTTAATTTCGTAGAATGGCAAAATATTTTGTTGGATTTTTATATCACCTTTACAGGTTTGAAACATCATAAACACATTAAATACTTGTTTTATTCGCTTAATTTTTTTTTTTTTTTTTTTTTTTTATCTAGAATGACATTTTGATAACGAAGTGGAATAAAGAAGCAAGATAATTTTTCAAAATTGCGTTTGTACTTTAAAAAATAAGAAGGGCAAAAAATTTAGTACTCTTTTGTTAGTAATACAATTAACAGGACCTTTCTTTATATTTTACCAAATTCATTTACATTGAACATAACTCTTATGTTCTTTGAGGCATCTCCATCTAATGATCTCTTTAATAATTTAACTATTTTTTGATGTATTAGAAAATCTATATAATTGTTAAAATATCTTATGTGAAGTAATATATGTGTATTAAAGATATTAATAAAAATGCTGATAATTATTATCTGTTTAAAAAACTGATCGTTAACATAATTATTCAAAACACGGTGCTTCTCTAACAGAGGTGTGTGTATACCCTGGGAAGTAGTAACATATTTATAGAAAGTAAGCCAACGACAGAAATTTTCCAATTCACAGAATTAAAAAATCGAAATATTGATTTATTATATGACATGGAAACATCAAAATACTGAAATTGAATGAATATGAATTTCAAAATGAAATATGTAATTATGATAGTTCATAAGAATAGAATATTAAATTAATAATTTATAAAGAACTAATTTAAATTAAAATTATTTATGAAATTTACTTGTGACTTAAAAAGACACTGCTCTTGAAGTACTCGATTATTTTATATTTTGGTATCAGAAAGCAATTTTCTTATAATAATAAGAAAAATAAACCCTTAGTAATTAATTAAATTTACTGTTTTAAATGTTTTTAATTAAGTTTATTAGCAAGATTATACACTCTCAATAATTATAAGTAAATAATTTAAATCAAGCTTTTATTTAAAGATGGACTTAAGGGCCTAAAAATAATTTTTAAAAATGTAAAATTATATATAATTAATAAAAGCTTGAGGAGCTTAACTCAGATGCATAGGTAATTATCGATAATTTACGTACCATCGCTATATACTTATGCGTGCAATCAAAAAAGAATTATTAATGCCTCAAACTTTTATAAATTATGCATTATTTTAAATTTAAAAAATATTTTCATGCCTCTTTGTTAATCATTAAATAAAAGTTTGATCTAAAAAAATATTTTTTACTTATAATTAATTAATTTTTTTAGTCTGAAAATTTGAGACCAAAAACACTTACGTGAGCCTATACACTTGTATGTGTGCAAAATTTCAACTTAATTGGCTGTAATTAAGTGAAATTAAGTGCAATCCCCCCCCCCCCAATTCTGTAACTGCTTGAACATACATACCATAGCATTGTTCTGTCATCGGAGTCATACATGTAAGTAAAATTTCAGCTCCATCGGATGATCGGAAGTGCATGACTGGAAATGTTATCTGGAAAGATATGTTTTTTACACACACACACACATACATATGAACATAGCACACTAAATAAAAGCTTGTAATAAACAGGAATCCCTAAAGGCCTTATTTACGTTAAAATAATAAATATATCACAGGTTATCTTTCTTATAACAGGATTAACTTATATTTTATTGCAGAAATCTATAATAATATTAAAAAAAGGAATTTAGCTCAAAATGATGAGGCCGTGGTAGACTAGTGGTCATGTTCCGAACTCACAGCCGTCAGTTCTCGTCGTAGGTTCGAGACTGATACCACTTTCGACCCACCATGTAGTCGGGGCTGATGCACGTTAAATCTGTCGAGGCTCAAAGTCCTCCCTTTGGCGTGGCTGTCCTCGTCATATGACCGAGGTTCAAAATTACGAGGTCCGTTGCCAATAGCCCTCGCGTTGCTTCAAGTGTAACGTTAATAAAACTAAACCAACTAGTTCAGAATGATAGTTGTCTTCATTACTAGGATGTTATTATCTACCCCATTTATTATTCATTTAAAAAACTCCGTGAGAGAAATTAAACTTATAATCATAATCAAATGGTGCATAAAGAATTTGTTTAAGAATTATTTAATCTAAACTCTAATTAAACTTTCGTAAATTTCTGTGTCATATTAATTTGCATTTTAAATAATTTGTATCAGTACAATCACAAAAATGATTTCTTAATGCATTTTTCCTATTGCTTCTTCTTCAAGAATCATATAGTACCTCAAGAGACAGAAATATGAAAAAGTGCTGTTGCTGTGCATGCAGTAGTGTTATAGGTTCATCTAATTAAGCATTCTATATCTGACAAAACAGTCAGACGGAGATGTTGAGCTGAATTAGTTTCCTCTGTCAAGTAGACAGGAGATGTTATTTTTCTGCGTTATTTGCGGGTCTTGTATGTAGTCTTTGCTGTTCTCTTGAGATCTCTCTTGGAAGGAAGATTTGTTTCTATGGGACATTCTTTATATTTAATGTAACAAAAACTAAATTATACCATGAGAACCTTATAAACAGAGAAAGTTTCGTTTCGCTTCTGAATAGTTTATATAGTTCTCTTGTATTACAATTTGTGTTCAAGAAGAAATACTAACTTTCAGTTGCTTGAAACTAAAGGACTATTTATTTATTAATATTTAATGACTATTTTTACGAGGAGTAAGGAATAGTTTATTGCACACAATTTGATTTCTAGTTTAATTAAACATTAATGTTTTCATTCAGAATTTATTTTTAAACCTCGAATTTTCCTTTTAATGTGCTCATTTTTCTAAGATTTTAATGCATTTAGCTTGATTTATAAGGTCTGCATTCTTGCAATTAAATTTATTGATAAAATAAAACTATAGTGATAAAGTTTCGAAATAAATGATTTAATCCTTACTTATAAATAATATGAAAACTATAGTTGTGAAAAGGCATCTTATGGCTTAATTCATGTAATTATAATTTATAGCTAAGATGCTTTTTAAACTGGTTAAATAAATTTTATATAATGGAATAAGAAGTATTTAAACGCATTTATCTTGCTTTTCAATTCTCTTAATGCAATGGTTTTTTTTTTGAGCACTTCTATTTTGGTTTTAATATTTTAGAATTTTGATTTATGTATTTAGTTTGAGATATATTTCTGATATAATTAGTAACTCAAAAATTATATTTAATTAAAGGAGCATATATTTCTACATTACTGTTTCTTTTAATTTTTATGTATTGAAATCAAAAGACTTTTGAAGCAAATTTTTATTTATTTCATGAGTTTTTTTTTTAGCGCAACAAAAGACTTTTTATGTGTATGTTTAATTTCTCAATCGATAAAAACATCAGTCTATAGATTTTTTTTTGGAAAGGAATAAAAGGAACGCATTTGCTTATGTACTGTAACGCTGGGCTATATCGCGATTTTCCTTTCATTAAAATTGAAGACTTTTCTATTTGAAACTTTTAAAATGAAACATCATCCCAATAAAATTAAAAGTGATTTATGCAGATTAGATTAAAGTTATGAAGAGTATTGAATAGATTTGAGAAGATTCATATATAAGCAATGAGTAATTGGTTATTGATTAGTTGGTTGATGACAGAATTTGTTGCGCAACAAATGAACATCTGTAGCAAACCGACTTTGAATACAGATTCTTTTTGGAGTAAATCCAAATAGGGAATTTTCATATTAAACCCTCAACCCTAGTGATATTTCTCACTCTAATCCGAGTGAGATTGTAAGACAAAGTAGATTATTATTCCAAACTTTGCTTCAAGCACATTAGAGAAACGTAGACTTAGAGAGAGTAATACAGCATGAATATTTGAATATTCATAACTCGAAGAATACTTTAATAAACTGTTTTAATATTTATATGACTTTTTCTTTATTTGACTGTTTAAATAAGCGAAATAATGACCAGAGAAGGAAATGATAGAGAGGCATTATAATATGATAAAATTAATTTTATTAACTTTGTTCTGCAAGTTCTATGAGATAATTTGCATACGTAACTGATTAAAAAGTTTTTTTTTCCGATTTTGAGAAATGTGTAATTTATTCTACTGTAATTAAACTACTAAATTGTCTACTGTCTACTAAACTAAATTAGTACTACTGTCTACTAAATTTATAGAAATTTAGTAGTAGAAATGTTCAATTATAGAAAATATGAATTTCGCAATAATCTATAATTATGATTGTACAAATGAATAAAATATTCAGCAAACAATTTATGAAGAACTAATTTTACATTAGAAATTACTAATAAAATTTACCTGTAAGTTAAAAAGGCACTGTATTTGAGATATTCAGCTATTTTACATTTTGGTTTCACGACAGCAATTATCCTATAATGATAAGAAAAACAAGCATTGATTCGTAACCAATTAAGTTTAGTCTTTTATTTTCTTACTAAGTTAATATAAATGTCAATGTTTTTTTGCCACACAAATTCTGTAAGATTTGTACTCTATCAATTGAAATTTGTATTAAAGTATTCAGTAAAGAAGAAAGTTTGATTCAAAAACGAATTCACTTAATAATGATACTGACAACGGAGGTGAAGAAAAATGTAAATCTTAGAATTTGCTTATAGCTGTAACCTTTTTTAAAAATATTTTAAGCTATAGCATTAAATCAAAAATAGCTGCATGGTGTTCAATGCATTTTATGTATATGTTCATAAACTAACTCTATAAGCCTGAAAATTTCAATTAAGTTTTTATGATAGAAATTTAGAGGAAAGTATCAACAACATGAACATGAAAAATTTACAGTTACTTAAATTTTAAATTTATTATTTTTAAGCATTATTTCACATGAAAATAATTTTTTGAGCTATTTAAAGTCATTTCAATGTTTAAGTAAAATAAATTGACTCACATTTTGTAAAGTGTTTAAAGCTATTCGGTTGTTATAAATTGCGCATAGAAAAATATTCTGATTCTTCGGTCTGATTGCTAGAATTTTGTTCGATTTAATCAACAATAAAATATCATTTGTGATATTTTAGCATATATTTTTTAATTAATGGAATAAGGAAATTATTTTATTACTTCTTACTGAAGTTCTATTATTAATCTAAATTACCTGATTTTATTAAAATCAAAAGTGATATTAAAATATTTATGTACTTACTTTGAGTTATTGGGTAGTTTAAAACTATTTCCAATTGAAACTTAAATATATTTGAAATTGGTTTAAGAAAGAGGAGACGTAAATGATATTTAAAGTGCAAGTTATTATTCAGTAATGCTACTAAAAATTGCAGAATATCTACACTTATTGTAAATTGTGTGATTGTAATGAGAAACACAAAAGGAATGAGGTATATAATAACTGTTGATTTTGTGTTATTGTTACTATCATGACTCTCTTTTAAAATAGAAGTAAATTTTTATTTGGATAGTTATTTGTTATAAAGTTCAACACTATTATTAACTTTTTTTTCAAGAGATATATTTATCTAAATGTTATTATATTTGTTTTTACTGCAATTATACATGAATTTATTACACGTTAATTGCTTCTCTAACAAAATTTATTTAAACTAACAAGGAAGACATATTTGCTACAGCAAAGGTATTTAATTAATTTGTTTACATAGTTTTTTTTCCTTTGGTTAAGTCATCATATTTTCTCACAGCTTTGAAAATTTAAATGAAGACAAAAGTTAAATTAATTTTGTCCTTATTCAGACAAAAGTTATATTAAATCAAGAATTATTTAGTTTGGAGTAGCAGTCTTTTATTAATAATATAGATATTTACTTACTAAAGGAATTTTAATTAAATGAATATAAGCTTATCAACCCTATTATTTAAAAAGATTATTCAATGCTTCTCAAAAGAAATATGAATACTTATTTCTTTTAATTCACTGATATTAAAAAGTTATCGATTTCTAAATAAAAAGTGCGCATTTTAAAACATCATTAGCATGTAACTTTATTAATTTTTACATACTTTAAAATTCAGATGATTTAAACTTTCCAGAAAGAATTTGACTTTTGAAATAATTAATAAAACAGGAACATAGATAGTTTTTATAATTTATAATTAATATTTAATTTGTAACATATTGTTCGTAATAAATTACTTTATAATTGATTGATGCTCGTAAGCATCAGTCTCAAGTAATAAATGAAGAACGAGTAGTTTTACAAATGATAAACTCCTCTAGTGTAAAAGTTCATCACTTCAGTGTATCTATTTTTTCGGAAAGTAAAGGTGAATCTTCATTTTTCAAGGAGATAGAAAAGACAAAAAAAAAAAAAAAAAAAAAGTGAATCACTCGAGGATAGAGGAAAACATTTTCTTTTTAGACTATCTAAACAAGGGGAGGGGGTGATTAAGAAAAGAGTATAATTTGGAAAAAGAAAGAGTACCTTCACTTTGAGAAAAATGTAAAAAGCTCAGAACGAATGGAACTTCACCAGCGTGTAGAATTTTTATTTACACTATTGAAGGCTTAGAACATAGCACGCGTAACACCAGTTGGATGAACAAGAGTTAGATTTTTTCCCATACTGTTTCAAAAAAGAATTTACCGATAACTTATTCACACCTTTCCTGGTAGCAATCGTGAGCTCGTCTGTCAAAAGAATCTTGATTAAACGAAGCGGAAATCAATCATTTTTGAGTTAAATCTTGACACTGAATTCACTGCATGATGCCTTCTTTATAAGAGCGTTATACATTAGGAAGTGTGTTTTTTTACGAGAAAACTTTTCTTTTTCTTCTTTAAGGAGAAAATATTTATCACTTTCCTTTTTAGTCTGTCATCTGGGTTTTATTTATACGTTTTTTAAACGGATAGCTATCCTTTGTAGCTACACAAACATAGGGCATGCCAATGATTAGAATTGGAATTCTTTAAATATATGTGTGAAATGCTGAGTGTCAAATAATTACTCTGAATTTCAAATGAGAAGTGAAGTGTAAGATTACTTTAAGTAATCAGTTACGATATTTATGTATATATGATTAATTTATGATGATAAATGATATTTTCATTATGAGATAAACTTTATTTCAAAAATGAGAAAAGCAAGTGGTGTAAAACTCAGTTAAGTAATATATTAAATGTTTTTTTATTGTTATATCTTTAACTTGATATCTTCATACAAGCTTTGTTTAATTACTTCAAGTATTCAGCCTAAATCCTAATTAATTAAAGATTTTAAAATTACTCTTAAAGCTACGTAAAATGAAGACTTACGTGCTTGCATTAGTGTATCTTAGTGTATAATTGGGTTTTAATGTGAAAAATTATGTGATTGTTTATTGATGTCGCACTGAGAAGCAACAAAAAGGTTATTAGCGACTGACTTCGTAATTTTGAACCTCGGTCAAAAAGGAACGAAGACGACTCCTGAGCTGGCACATCCATTTCCAAATTTCCACACCATTGAAACGGGAGGTCTTGGTACCTCGACCAGACTCAATGTGCATCAGCTCCTCTACACGGCGGTTCTTTAATGATATCAGGGGTCAAACATAAGACTGCGAAAACGCGCTAGCCGCAATTATGACCACTAGGCCACCACAGTCAAACTTAAAAAATTAAGAGGTTTTATATAATTGTTTAAATTTGCAATAATTAGTGTAAGATTCACGGATAGATTTTTAAACTTCCTTTCAAGGAGGTTTTATTAAGAAAATAAACGGAAAATCATGAATGAGGCATTACTTGAAAATGCGTTATGGATTAAATATAATCAGTACTTGGCTTGAATACGAGGACATAAAATCGGTTTGTATTAGAAACTAAATACTCTGTCTGCAAGGAAAGAGGTCTCAAGAGGTTTCCATTTAGTCTTAGAAGAGATTAACTGTATTGGCGTACTTATGAAAATCAATATTTAGTTTCAAAGGACTTTTGTTCTGAAAGTTAATTTGCTGAAAGGGTGATTTCGAAGAACTGGAAGATCGTTTTCTGTGGAAATGTGATTCAATGTTGATGCTTCGTTTGTGGCAGTTCTTATCCATTTGAATTAAAAGTTAGATTAACTTTTATGCATGGAAGTTAGCCTTTTTTTAACCGAATCTTATCAAACATTACTCGGAATATCGAAGACCAAACTGAATTAAATGATTTAATTTCAATACTCTCGGCACTAAATTTAAATTCCTTATTTCCTTTGTAATAATATTTAATGTATCATATATATTGAGATAAAAGGTAATTCTTAATAATTATGTTTAATTGTTCGTGTCAAGTATACTGAAAAGTTTTGATGCAATGCATATTTTCTTAAAGCTCTGCATTTTTTATTTGCATAAATATTTCTGTTTCATCGATGTCGCTATATAACACATCTTTTGAAAGAAGGAAGAATAAAGAATTTTCCATGTAATATATTACTTCAGAAAAACGACCCTTATTTACGTAAAAAGTTCCAATGAAAAGAAATTAGTTTGATAGCCGAAGCGATGACCATCGTTGCATAAAACGAGCTCTCAGAATGACAAAATTAGACTAAAATAGTAATACTCACGATGTGTTTTTACTTATTTCATTACGTGGAATAAAGAATAAAGGATATTTATTAAATAATTTTCATCGGAGCCTTATCACGGATAAAAGTCGATAATGAAGTTCCGAAAATCTGATGTTTATTTGTTTCATAATCAATAAAAAAGACTATTTACATCATGTAAGCCTTAAAGAATAAGCCAAGGCTAATTGCTACACATTAAAAAAAACTAAGAATGTGAATCTTTAAACGATTTTTGATACATTTATTCTTGAAAACATTTGTTCAGTTTCGAACACTTTACTACTTACTTTCCCTTTCGCATCCTGACTTATCCATTGATACTAAATTCCTCTTCCTCCTATCAGACTACAGTAATTTTAGATTTACATGAAGAGAAAATTAAAATCAAAGTTTTATTTCTGTACCTATTCAAAAGTTTTCACATAGTGTGGCTTATCAGAATGGAGTGAAAGATTTCGTAACATTGTCGTAAATGTAATGTTTTTTTAAAAGGCATTAATAGTATATATCAGGAATATTCAAAAGTATTTATTAAATTGAACTGCTCATTCGAACTTTCTGAAACTGATGATTTGACGCATAACTTAGATCAATATTGGTATATTGCCTTTCGTTAAAATAACTAACAATAGGGACTCTGTGCGGAAGAAAAATTTAATCAGTTCCAGCGAAAGCAAATGATAGCAAAATATATTTGTTGTAAATTGTACCTCAATACATCATTTTTAATGTGCTTACATTATTTTAATTTGAAAAACTTAGAAGTTGAAGAATTCTTGAAGTTTATAATACCAAGATTTGCGTGGAATTAATGCTAGAGTAATCTTAATAGATTTATTCACCGATACTATCCATAAAATATTAAAGTTAAAAATATTGCTGTGAAATTGATTTAAAATGTAACAGTAAAATTAGTAACGAGTTTTATCTCCCTAACAGTATATATTTTGAAGAGATACGAGTTTTATGTAAAAGTAGACCTGTCAAACATGATTGATGCATGTATTTATTTTTAGATCTCATGCAATATTTTAAAACATAAAAATTAATGACGTAATCACATTCAAAGTGCTTTGCATTTTTCACGAGTTTTCTTTCCAGTGGTTTTCCGTTATATTCTAAAACAAAGTTCTTCGAAAACAAAAATATATCTTTATTTTATTTCAGTATTTCCATTTCCATTTTAAAATCTCTCGCGGAATAAAATGGAGAAAGGAAGGTTATTTTAAATTTAATATTTTCCAACTCCGAAACTCTCCAGCCATTTGTATATATTCAAACTATAAAAGTTAGGTGCATCAGCATTAGGTGATTCCAAAAGCGTGATGAACGATTTTGTTTAGGGGTGTAGAGCAGCGTATTTGGTCTTCCATTATTCATGTCTGCAAAAAGAAGCGGTTTTGTTGAAGATTCACAGATTTAATAGTATTTTTTTTTTGGTTTCATTGAATTGTTTCAAAGCAATATTTTCATTTCTTTTGCTTTTAAATGATAAGGTATGATGGAATCGACGGAAATGTTAAAAAGTATTGATGATAAAAACAGAATATGGATAATAACATAGTCGAATTATATAAAAATAAATTAAATTAATATCTAGCATTCAATTTCATATGATAAAAAATGTTTCACTGTTGCGCAAAAATTAGAAGTAGGACGTGCAACATACTTCTTTAAAAATATAGTAAATTCCTTTAGTTATGCTCATCCTGAAAGTACATCCTGAAAGTGCTCCAACAACTAATTTCGATGCAACGGTAGCGTGTTTGGTAGAGTAACAAATTTGCATCTGGAAGCAGCAGTTTCGTGTCTCGTCTTTCCGAAGACCTGTATGTATTTGTTCCAATGTAGGTTAATTATTTCGGAGCTCAAAGTTCTCACATTGACGAGGTATGGAAGTTAAGAAAGTTATACCCTGTCCTCGTTACTTAACCGTAACTCAAAATTACGATATGCCAACAACCCTCGCGTTACTTCTAATGCGACTAATAAAATAATAATGTAACAACCACTAATACAGATGAAAAATCATATCCATTTTAATTTCTTAAATTCGGCGATTGTACTACTGTATTTTCCCCAAAATAAGACCAGGTTATATACAAACTTTTACTCAGATAGGCAGTGGGGAGCTAATTTTAAAGATAAATAGTCCTTTTGCAACTTTGTTCATTGGCTTACATAAGCATTATTTCAGGGCTCGAAAACAAATTAAAAATATTTTGTAAAAATTATAATTTTTTATTATTTAATGCTTTGCTATAACAACTATTCTTCGGAATAATCTGAATAGTAAGAGTTAGTGCGTAGTTTCCACTCATGCACAAACTATACGTTGATGATTTTTCAATTCTCTCGTCTTTTAAAGTAGAACAAAAAGCAAACGGATATAAATCAGGTTAAGTGAATGAAAATCTTTCAAAACTTCTAAAAACGCTGCTAATATTCTCAGAGATCATCCATTTTCTGTTCACACAAAAATTTAAAAATGTAAACTACATAAAATAAAACTTGAAGGATCAGTTATTAATTTTTGATAATATGCTAATAAAAGTATATCAATTTTCATCAAAGCTTATCTAAACGGTACTGTCATGTACCGTAATATATACTTCCCAAACGAAAGTGCAAATTTCACATCAAATCAGAGCCCACTCACACACACACACACAAATCTAAGAAAGTTTGTTTTACGAATCAGTAAGGCGAAATAAGAATCAAAAAGTAAATTATAATACACTGCTGACCATTAAAATTGCAGCATCATGAAGAAAAGCAAATACAAAAAAGATATTTATTGTACGTATAAAGTATGGCATGAAGACAAAATGATTAAATTTGCAAGCAGTTTAAGGGTTTACAGGGATGCGAAATTAATAGAACCAGCTGTCATCCCTGGGAGCTAAAACGGTCCTTACCCGGTTAGACATGGAGTCGAACTGGGATTGGATGACAGAAACCGGCATCTCATTCTGACCGGCTTCAAGTATATGGCCCACTTCATCAACCGTATTAGCTGGAAAGAGGTGGTGGGCTAGTCTTTCAGCAACCATTGACTAGATGCTTCCAGGGGGTGACAGATCTGGAAACCATGCAGGTTAGGGCAACAATCGAATATCCTGTGTATTGGGAAAGGTCAGAGCACGACGTGCAACATGTGGTCTCACAATATCTTGTTGGAATTTGGCGTTTAGCAGGCCTCGAAGATAGGGCACAACCACTGAACGTAAGATGTCAGAAATGTACCAATCTGAGTTCAAATTACCGTCGATCCTAAATAGAGATGTGCGTGTCGTGTACCCAATGACTGCCCGAACCATCACATCAGGTAAAGGCCCTATGCCTATATTAATTGCCATTAGTTGGATTTCGTGCCATTAGTTGGATTTCGACCAGTGCAACGGGCAATATCATGGAACGATAATCCACACTCTCGATAGGCAAAGATCCTGCCACTATCGGATTCCGACACTTTCTGGTAAGCTTTTCTTCTTCGAGGCATAACGCGATATTCTGTGCAAGCCCCGTTCTTACAAAGAACTTTCCAAATGAGAAATCCACTACACAACTTTTCTTTTATGCAGTGCTTCAGATGTCGTTTCTCCCTCTTACGTCCACTAAATGCGCTGAAATACTAATCCTTTGCATATCCCAACCTCTTACTTTCATGTGATTTCAACGTTCATCAGATCAATCCCTTTTTTAAATGGTCAACAGAGTAAATTATCCGTGATAATCAGAAATATGAACTTTCTGAAAATGTTATGGTCACATCACATTTTCTGGCAAATCATGCCACGCACAAATTTTTTATCTGTATGAGGTGCAGGAAATAGTGCTAAATGATTAAAATTGATGTCAGAAAAATTCTGTTTATGATGTCATCCGTGAAGAAAGAAGCAAAAGACGCTTAGCATACCCGAGCTGTTTTGAGTAAGGATCATATAAGACATTGAAAAAGCTCTTGTTAATCCATAGATTATATTGCTTACTTTTTCATATTTAAAGGAAAAATGCTTCACAACTGAATAATATAGAACCCACTAAGCTGCGCACTTATAAACATTGAAACTTTAAGCATAACGAAGACTAAAATAAATAAAATAATACTAGGAACAATTATTTTTAACATGATTTAGCAAGTTAACAATACTTTATGCATTCCGTGGCACTTATATGTATCAAATCTACCTATAAAGTGAAAGTATGTGAAAGAAAGTTTTGAAGTTAATTACTTAAGAAAAGTCTTCCCTAGTTATTATATCAGTCGCTGCCATACTTCGTCGACGCAGCTATATTTACATCAATGGAGTAAAAAATATTAAAGCTGCTTTTAATATAATGCACCATAAGAGCTTTATTAAATTAATAACCGCTTGAAATAAAGCATCCTCCTAAGTCTGGAATATAGTAGAATTATTAGAAATTGCTATGATGCAAGACAGTGAACATAGACCATCCGTTTCCCGCCTACTTATATTAAGGAAATTGAGCTTCATTTATTTTTATTAAACATGACATTGTATTTTATCTTTTACAGTGGCGGATAAAATGAAGAATATGAATACTTAAAATTTCATCCCTTTAGAGCGGATATATACTATGTACCCCATTTTTATTCACATAAATTATACAAAAGCACAAGTTTGTTAGCTCATTGAATCCTAAAAGCAGAAAGATATCACTGGAGATTTCATTTGGCTGAAATTTAGTGTTTAAGTGCGCAATAAAAGGAATCACCATGAATAAATAAAGGCTCATGATAAGCCAATTTTTCTGGGGAAGAAATTCAATATATGCCATATGAAAATTTGTTTTTTACCCTCTTAATTGTGATGTATTTCGTCTGGGAATTTAATGGTTTGTTTGAAATAGATGTATGTTACTATTTACTCTTGTATAACAACAGCAAAATCCACAAAATACGCTTTCTCCTTTATGTGATTTAATTTTCTAAACTTAAATTTAAAGAGGAAAGGAACTTGTAATTCAAATTATAGGCAAATATATTTTTGAGAATTGTAACTATAAAATATCGAAAATAATCCCCCTTCCCTTCTGAAGTAGAAATTTTAAAATTATGTTTGAAATTAATATTTACCCCAAATTTAAAATCAACTGTTCTTAATAACAGAAAAATAACGAAAAAAAACCTTACCAGTGAAAATTGATACATTTTGGAAGGAAATTTTTTATACGAGTATAATAATTGTAGGAAATGAATAATTTTAAAAATATGTCTAAGATATTGAATTAAATGTGTCATAAAAATACACAGCGGAGAATGTTTCTTACAAATTTTTATTAAACTTGTTATATTCACATGTAATGTATAAAAATACGTCTTTTCAGCTCAAAATGTGTACTAGAATTTTAATCCCTTTCCTATCATTCGGTAGAACTAAAGCTCTCAATATACGGATAACTCCGATGACAATACAATATGCTGAAGCAGAAACGGACCAAGTGTGTGAGGGGGGGGGGAGGAAGCAGATGCTGGGCCTTATACTTAAAAACAACAACGTCCAATTGCGTCAAAATTTTGCACGTGTAACTCACGTAATTGCTTTTCAGTCTTAAATTTTCAGATTATAAATAAATAAATAAATAAAGAGAAATAAAAAACATTTTTAAATCAAATCTTTATTTAACATGGATTAAAGGATATAAATTTTTTAAATGTAAAATAATATGTAATTTATAGAAGCTTGAGGTGTTAATATTTCTATTCATCCCATATATAAGTTAATAGCAGTGGTACTTAATTTATCGGTAATTACCTAGATATCTTATTTAAGCGATTCAAACTTTTATGATTTATATATTATTTTACATTTAATTTTTTTACACCTTTTAAACCATTTTTAAATAGAAACTTGATTTGAAAATGTTTTTTTATACTGTAGTATTTGAAGTGTAGAAAATATTCTAATTAAATTTAGAATTGACGAGCTTACATTGACGAAAGTATATTGTATGAATTTTGTTGTATTAATAACATTGAACTGTGTGAAATAACGCTTTATATCTGTTTTAGGCATTCACACTTTTGAAATTATTGAAATTGAGATAATATTATGCTCGAAATGTGAAATTTAGTCCTAGTGAATTTGTATTCGTTGGACTTTATTTTGCTTCAATATACGATTGTATTGGACGATTATACGATATATAATATACGATTATATTTCATACACAAAATAGCTCAAAAGAAAAATCTTTCATTATGAAAGCATTTTACTTTACTATGCATTAAATATAATTTTACATTAAAATTAATTTGTTAAAGTAATACTATGAGGCTTTAGTCAAAAAAAATATTTAGCAATAAAGTTTTATTTACAGGAATAAACGTAATGAAAACTTTTTTCACATTAAGCAAATTTTCTCACTAAAAAGTAAATTCCACGTTTTATTTATGATATCAATATGGAACTGAGTTCTTGAAAGAGCTTCATCATGAGGCAGATGTTTTGAGTTTTTCATAGTCCCATTTCCTGGTATAAGAGAAAAATGTATTAGAAAACTGAAGACTCTTGGAGAAACTTTAAAACGTGAAGTACCCAGAAGTTTATACCTGAAAAGTAATGATATAGGCTTTATTGCATCTGTGAATTCTCAGCAACATATTTTGGTAATTATTATTCCCTCTCCTTTAAAAATTCCTTTACTTGTAGGAATATTAATCTTAAAATTTAAATTGAACTTTTAACATTTTCAGTTATAAGTTGCTCAAACCTATTTTTCGGTCACATAATTAAATACACGTAAAAGTCATTTTCTAAATCAAAATATTTATGTGGAGGGTAAAGTTTATTTTTTCCTCAATCTATGAGTGTGGTTCATTATCTCAACTAGTGTAGTTGACTTTGAAATAAATAATGATTTAGTGTTATCTGATGTTGGAATAACGGATGGTTTATGGCTGAGACTCATCTCTTAACCTAAAAGTCACTGGTAATACATTATTGATATTTACTCTTTTATCTAAGTAATAGATCACATTTACGGTTCTGCCGTGTAATGGATGTCGTAGTTCTATCGACATCGTGTCTAGACACGATGATTCATTCACAGATTAATTTTTCAACGAAGGAGATGTAAGGGACTCTAACTTTTTACACTTTTATCTAAAATGTGAATGAATTGTGAAACAGGTGTTGCCAAAATGTGAGTTGTGATTCACAAATAAATCGTAAGCAGAAATAACGTAGTTAAGTATAACTAATTAAAAAATTGTAAGTAATTATATACCTGATTCAAGTTTGAAAATGAAACTAATTGTACTAGTTTTCTTTATAGAATCACTGTAGTCGGAGAGAAACAAAGACAAATATAAAAAATCGCTCCCTGCAAAGTTTTTCAAAGAACAGATTTAGTCACCAAAGGTGCTAACTTTTTAAAATAATAATTATTAAATTATTCAATTTAATATAAGTAAAGTAATTTAATATAATCACATAAAAATGAATATATATTTTAATCTAGATGCAATTATTTTTTTGCAGACGTAAAATAAAAATAAACAAGTCACGTGCATTCCACACTTTATTTTGAAATGTGGTTAGTGACACTGTTTAACCATTGATTAAAACAATAGACCCTGTGGTAGCTAAAAACAAGAGATAAATCGTTACCTATCTTGAATCGAAGTTTATATATTTATGCTTAGAATTTTCATTAGCTTTTGTATTGTTTTGCTTTGTACAATAATTGCTTACACATCTGAAATATATATAATTATATTTAAATCGTGACTTTGTTTTAGAAATCGTATAACGGAATTAACTTGATTTCAATAAATAAATATACAGAAATTTAATTCTATATTTCCCCCCCATCTTATATGGTTCTAATTTTCATATATATGTATGGGTCACGAAAACATAATATTCTTAATAACAGGTCTTATTTCATAAAGTTTGAGAATTTAAGTTCTAGAGCATAAAAAATCCTCAACAACATGATAAAAACATTATTTTGAAACAAATACCAATTTGCTTGAAATGCTTAAGTAATTTCAGAGTAATTTTCATAAGATATCATTGTTATTCTCACTTGGCTCCCCAGATTACTCCTTTTAAAAGATCTCGTTCAGTTTTTAAGATTCAAAATAAAATGAAAAATGCATTCTCCATCAAACGCATATATTTAGGTAAGTGCCTTCTGATGAGAAAACGTTGCGTAATGGATGAATCTGAAGTTATCAGGATGGAAAAATAATAGCTTAAGATTTTGTTTAAAACTAGAAAGTTTAAATAAATATTTAAGATTTTTACACTGAACTCTTCTCTTCGGTGCACTAAGCAATAAAATGTATCGTTTTTGGCTTTCAATTTCCACTTTCACGAATAGCATTCAAATAAATTTAGTTCAATTAGATAAATGGCATTATAGAAATGATTGAAAATTAGAATTTAATACACACTCTGGTATAGAAGTTCTAAACTTTTATGTACATAATAATAATAGTAATGATAATAATAAAATAATAATTTAAATAAGCAGCAATACATGAAAAAATTCCTAATGGAATCAAAATCTAAATGTAATATTAAGTAATTATAATAAACATTGAAAGAACAGAAATAACAACAACCAAACTTTTTTTTTAATTATTGAAAACTAAGAATTTTCTAAAAAAATATGTACAAATTGCGGAAATAATTAAGAGTAACACAAAATAGACATTGAAAGACAACAAAAGAATGGAAATAAATATGTAATACTGCCACTATATATGGATAATGGTAATCTGCTTATACATATATTAATGATTAAGCCTTTGCAATCAATTATAGTTTTATAAACAAAGAGGTAAAATCTAAAAACGTAAGACAAAAAGAATGACCACAATAGAAAATATTTAAAAAAGACAATAATTTAAAAAAATTAAAACCATAGAAAACTTAGTCTTCCAAATATAGAGTGGAAAAAAAGCAAAGTATGAGAAGTAAAGCTATAAAAGTATAATAAAATAACAACTAAAAAGTAACTCATACAAAATTTAATAAAAATTGATGCAGACATTTCTTAAAAATATAAAGTCTATCTTACAGAGTTAGAATAAGCCCATAATGTTAATTATTTTCAAAGGTTATAATTAAAATCAACATTAAAGATTTTTTTAAAAATTAAAACAAGTATAAAACAAAATCAAATAGATAAAGGAGATTTAAAAGCTCAAGAAAAAAGTTCTTTAAGAAAATAAAAAAGGAAGAAAATTGAAAAAGAAAATTATTCTATTTTGTAATTTTTATAATTTAATTGGCTTTTAGCAAATTAATTGGGTATTCAGATTGAACACAAATAGATAGAAGTTATTTAAATTATTTTGAATACCTAAATATATAATAACTAATTTAATACTATGTGAGATATTATTGTATAATATATTTCTAAAATTTTTAAGCTTGCATTGCTTGCAAAGAAAGGTATTTAATTCACAAAACAAATCTTAGCTATAACTTTTGTCATTAATATTATTACATATCATACGATCCACAATTTTTAAGTTAATATTTAAGTAATCAGTTTCATAAATATTTGTATTAGTTTTGTATTAATTTTAAACAAGAAAGATAAAATGAAAAATCAGGTTTATATTCTGAGTTTAATTTAAAAAATATTAACTCATAAATATATCTAAACAAAGTACTCTAGAGTGCAAAACTTCCTCAACTCTTTTCAGATTTTTCCATAATTCCGAAACAAATCAACTGGAGGACAAGTAATTAACACTACAGAGACACAATGTAGCTCTTAAGGGTTGATGAAAGCATAGTAAAACAAAAAGTCATAGTCATAGTAACAAAACAAATTGTTACATAGTCATAGTAACAAAACAAAATAGAACATATTATAGAACAAAGCAGAAAATGGCTTTATTGACAAAATGACATTAGTAAAAAAACATTGTTTGGCGATGAGGAAGAACAACAAACCAAAGTCCCATAGTAAGGGATGTGACCTCCCTTAACTACAATGGTTGCGTGATATCGTCTATTCATATTCAGAACCAAATTATGCAGCAGTTCTTGAGGTAAGAGTTGCCACTCTTCAAGGAGTATTTGTTTCAGTTGTCTGAAGTTCTCCAGAGGATACGATCTTGCCACCAAGCGCCTCCCCAAAGTAACCCATACATGTTTGATTTGATTAATATCAAGGGAGCCCGCTTGCCTATCCATTGTGCAGATATCCTCCCTTTCTAGAAGCTCTTCAACAGCAGAGGACCTCTGTGGAAGTGCATTGTCGTCCACAAAAGTAAAGTCTGGATGAATGGCACAAGTGGGAGGATAATTTTATCGCAGTAACGATTTCTGGTAAGTTAATAGCTGTCGAAAATATGGAGCTCCGTTTGTTCTTTCAACATAATGCAAGCATTACAGGACTACCTCAGTGTTCTCCTTCAAAACCGTGCCCCCTTCCTTTTTCCATATCACCTGGCACTGAGAATCGTTGCTCAGACTGAAACGACTCACAAAAGTAAACAGAATGTGACTCCTTTGATAAGATGTCCAGTCTTTGTGTTCTTGACACCTCTGTAAACGGTGCCGCATATGGGATACTGCTAATGGTATGCAGTGTTCAGGAAGACGAGCGAATAGGCTCCTTTATGAAGACATCTAGTCACAGTAAACCGTGATACCTGTCGTTCGGTTGCCGTACGCAGCTGCTGAGCAATGTTGCCCGATGTCTAGTTCCAGTCCTTTTTTTTTTTTTTTTGGCTTATAGAACGATATACTGGTCATCATTTGCTGTTGGTTTCCTCCACTGACCATCGCAAAACATTATTACAGCTGTAGCAGTTATTTGGAAGGCTTTCCATGCCGTAGAAACTACACTTTTGTCTATTCCAAACTCTTGTACAACATTGGTGCCGACTTATTTGAAAAACTATGCAGAACATGATCGTAATCAAATACTAATACAATTTTAGTTTTGTGCTGTAGTCATTAAAATATAATCAGAATGGACATGGGGACTTTTTAAAATTAACCATGATTTATTAATGCTGTGGATATTGTATATACGTACATGGACGCGTGGAAGACATGGAGGATAGAAGTATACCAAAAAAGCGATGGCGAACATCACACGCAGTGCTCGAGCAAGCAAAATTCGAATCGAATCGAATGAATCTCTCTATTTCATTTTCAGGAAACCTTGTCTAATCTTATATAATCTGAGTGTTCTAGGCATTTCTGAAGGAAAACTATAAATTTAATGGTTAATCCAATCTTCTCATCAATATAAAAGGATGTTACGTAATGAAACAGTTATTGTTAATGTTGACGCTACCACTAGATGGATGCTATGTTAAATGAAATAAAAGAGCAATAGTGCAATCTCCAAGACGGCTTAAAATCAAAATAAATGAAAGACCTTGTTGGATGATTGCACAAATAAATCATTACTCCCATGTATCCCCCACATTATACAACAATTGGAAGAAACTACGAATAACCCACTTTTGTAATTTATGTTGATTTCTTAATGTTTGTCATTCTTTAATTTTTGGTACTAAAGATAATGATAGCTATATCAAAGAGATGCCATTAATCTTATTCGTTAACATAGTGGCAGTAGGATAGATAGAAATTATATTATCACAAGTTGATGCTGCTAGTTAGACATCTTAATGGTCTCGTAGTGTGGTCGAAAGACCCTGGGATCAATCTTCTCATCAAAGAAGATTGATCCCAGGGGTCTCGTAATGTGGTCGAAAGACCCTGGGATCAATTTTGATGCGAAAATTCAGTATCAAGAAGACCTGTGCCAGGCTACCCATGGGTTATTACCACAGTGCAAGATTGTTTCCTTTCCTTTTCTTCTCGAAGAAAGAAGAAAACTCCTGTGTGTCAGCTCATTCATTATGCTGCAACCGGGATGGCAGTATCTGTTATTACGGTGTATAGATGTTCTATACAACCCATGCAAGACTACTCCTTGCGTGAATCCGTTTTAATAGGCGACACTGAAGTACCCTTTTACGTTGGGCTAGAGAATTCATTGCATGGACCAGACAGCAATAGGCTTCTATTCTTCACAGTCTTGTCCCAGTTTAATTCAGAGAATTGATTTAAGTCACGTTCGAATCTCAAGAAAATAATACACCAAATACACTCATTTTTTTGTCATAAAAATTTGAGAACCAAGAAATAAGAGTGGGACTGATACGAAACTTGGCATGAAGGTATGTGTCAGGCAGATACGTAAATGATTAGAAGTAAGCGGGATTGCGCATTGTGTAATGCCACCAGAGGGCGTTGAATTCGTTCTCCTTAGATTATAAAACAGGTAAGCAGAGCTTGTTTGCGTTCCTTTAATCAGTTGCAGAGAAATGCTTTTTAACTAGAGATGCCATTACTCCAAAGAGAAAATATGAGCAGTTGTCAGAGTTTGAGTGGGGAAGAATCATAAGAATGATGGAAACCGGATGGTCAGCTTAGAAAGTAGATCGGCATCTGGGCTTTTCTGACTTTACTGAGGAGGTGTTGGGATCAGTGGACAAGAGAGAGGTCTGTTGCATGGGGACTAGACTCGGGAAGCCCTCGACAGATCAATAAACGCGAAGACCGTGACATCATGCGACACGCACGCATACCGCAACTGTCTCAATGTCCACCATCCATACACAGGCAGCGCCTTCACTATGGGTCTCTGTGTCAGTTCGTACCATCGCAAAGCGCCTGACTGAAGGAAAATTGTTATTACGGTGCCTATTTCGTGTACTGCCTTTGATACTCACTCACCATCGGCCCAGTTTGGAATGGTGTTGCTCTCGAAGGGATTGGATTACAACTGAATAGAATCAATTCGTCTTTAGCGACGAATCCAGATTCAATTTGGACAGAGATGGCAATTGTGTCACTGTGTGGAGGCTTCGTGGTGAACGTCTCAATCCTGCCTTCGCTGTACAGGGGCACACCGCTCTCACAACTGGTGTGATGGTATAGGGTGGCATCGCATACGACACACAGTCACACCTAATAATGATCCACGGCACCATGATAGCATACAGATACGTTCGTGACATTCTTCAGCCACATGTGTTGCCACTCGTGGCAAGGCTCCCAGGAACCATTTTCTAACAGAACAATGCTAGCTCACACACCGCAAGGGTTTCTTAGGTCTCCGCATTATTTCCACCTTTTTCTGGCCTGCTCGAACTCCAGATTTGTCACCGATAGAGTATATCTGGGATCCTTTAGTACAGCAAGAAGGACAGCCTACGAGTTTAGTAGAATTAAAGGCGTATTTACATCAACTGTGGAACGATATGCAGCAAAACATAATATATGTCAAAAAACAAACACAAAACACAATTGTATGACTCAATGCCCGAGCGTATCACATCACGCATTCATGCTAGAGGAGGCCCAACAAAGTACTAAAACCTCCATCCATTTCTAACTTTTCCAACAATAAATGATAATTTTGCTTTTATTTTGTAATCACTTGCTTACATGAACGTTGTATTTAAGTATGTAAAATTTCGATTTTTTTCTGACAACTCATTCTTGTTGATCAAATTTTTATGGCAATGAGTGTGCTACAAAACCACCAATGTTGAAAGACACAGTTATACAGGAGGTGGGATCACATTTTGGACTGAAATCCCATTGGGTGATCCCATTGTGACGTTGAGTTATTCGCGATTTTATTATCACTAACCTCGGGGACTTTCCTCTAATTTAATGGTGTAAAATTACAATTTCTTCTCAAATGGAATGAAAAGCGATAAGGTAAATTAGTAAAAGATAGAAGTGGAGGGAAGTGATTTAGTTATTTTCTATATTAAAGATATGCAAGTAATTTAAAAGAGGAGAGAGGGAAAGGATAAGGATTGGCAGCCCGAGCATTGTTACTGAGTTTAAAGTTGTTTTGTTAGTTTTGTGGATTGAACTGAATTCCACTAACAGCATTAATCTATGTGGTTACACTCAAAGATAGTGCTGAAATTAACAACGAGTGGGTTGGTTAGAGATTTTCTTTCTAAATCATAAATTAGGATTATGAGTTAGAGGGAACTCTTTCGAGAGCGACCTTAGTTATTCTGCATTGATAAATAATTTCGCTGGTTTAGTTTCGTGTTTTTTCAATTAGCGTTTTTTCACTCTCGTTTAATGTATTAAATTGAGATTTGGCGCAAATTCCGAATAATGACTGACAAACGCCACATCACTGACCTGCATGTGTTCCAAGGCGGAACTCTTGACTGCTGTGAAATAGGATCGAGATCCTTGCTCCATTAGCCACACCATATACCTGTGTTATTGGTGATGAATTCAATCCTGATGGATAAGCTCTATACCACCCAGCTAGGTTAGCTTATGAATATTTTGTGAACCAAGATTTGGTGTAAATGAAATCTCTGAACCTTAATACGATAGAGAATTTTGAGATTACCGTGATAGACAGCCTTAAGTCCTCCTTTAAGCTCGTTAAATGAGCTGAGTAAGGGTTGCTCCATATATAAACATTGATTTCCAATCCAGTGTATGGTGAAAGTTCAAGGCTTCAGGGTATCACAAGTAATATAATAGGGAGGACACACATTTCTTGTTAAAACTCATTTATTAATTTTTTCTGAGAAGAATCTGTAATTTCTTTTAATAAAACAGTGGTCTTTTGAAAAAAAAAACATAATTATTTGTAAGACAGGCTTGATGCCAAAATTATGTAAAATTAAATAAATAATGGTTTAAAGCCCAATTCTTCCAAATGTCATGTTTTTATGTTCATTTGTCTTCAAATTAGATAAAAGAGTGGCTGTGCCTTAACTTTTGGAAACCAGTATACATAATTTGCTATTAAAATGTCTGAAATTATAATATGATATGTAAAATTTCATAAATTTTGTTTAATTGTTAAATGTTATGAGTTATTAATTGGAATTTTATGTGGATGCATATTTAAGTGAAGCTATACGTATGGATCAATCTTAAGAAATAATAACTTGTTATCGCTTTAATATGTATTTACTGTACTTTTTTAAAAATGTTTTGATAATTTGGTAACAAGAATAAATATTTTGCAAGCATAAATGTTTTTTCATGAGTTATAAAACTTATTTATAGTGTCAAATACTTTTTTGCCTGAAACAAAATAAAAAATAAAAGTAAAAAAAACTTAAAATTTGAAAGATAGTTTCCAAATTATATATTTTAATTTACAATCGATATTATTACTTAATCTATTTAAGTTCGGTTCTTGAAAGTTTTTAGAATTATATTATAAATGAGATTTAATACACGTTGTAAAACTTTTTTCGATGCGTCATTGTCTAACTGTTCAGTTTTAATGCTGTAAAAAGCAACAGTGCTTATGATATAATTCCCTTTTCACAAATTGTACTATGTATTTGAGTTGGAAACTAGTGATTTTTATACTACTAATGAAACTAATGATGACTATTTTAACTATTTTAAAAGTTATGAAATCAATCCTAATTAGGAGGGGAAATTTTTAAGAAAATCGATACTAGTTGATATGTAATCATTGTTGATATTAGGAGAAATAAAACAGCATTTAAAATTAAACAGCAATAATGATTTTCCGTGTTTAAATTCACATAGGAGAAAAATTTAGGGTGAGTCACTTGTAGATATATTAGCTTTCATCTCCAAAGAACTATAGTAGACCTCCAACTCAAATTAATGGGATATGGGTCACTGCCTTCGGTCGCTAGCATTCAATTACGCTGTTATACAAGGCAATGTCGCATGTCAGTTGAATACTATAATATCGAATACCATACTGTAGAAAGCTATATTGGGTCGCGAAAGCGCCATGTCAGTCGAATGTGAACGTCAATTGAATAATATACTATATCAGATAAGTCAATACTTAAATATACTAGTTTTTCAATCGATCAGAAGGTTTTTCTTGATTTGTGTGTCAATCATAGAAATTGACTTTCAGAAAATTCCATATATTTTGTTATTTTGGAAATTTAAGAAGACTGTGGGATATTTACTTCAAAGCATTATCCGTAGTTTCTTAGATATATTCTACTAATTTTCAGATATATAAATATATGCATAAACCCATACAAGGAGCCATGATTGAACCTTAAAAAACATGTATCTGGAATTTGAATGAAGAATTTCAGTATCAATGGTATTTTTTTTTTGTATAAGATGGAAAGCTTCTTTTTAAATGTTCATATAAAAAATTGAATATTTTGCAAGAAAACAGGGGAAGTGAAAAAGTTAATAAATGGAAATATAAGATAATTTTCTTTTTTTCTGTATATATAGAAACTTCATTTGTGCTTTAAATATTATATTTTAACACTACACATACCAACACCTAATACATTCCTATTTCTACCATAGCCGGTCAAATGACCGGACTTTGTATTTCCTGATTGAATGTATGAAATATGGATGTCAGGAAGAAAATAAACAAATTAACTTTATTATAACTAAACAAGATTGTATGTTATCAATTTCTATTACAAACACATAGAATAAGAATTTTTAATTCATTACTCATCGCATTTTTTACATATACAGGATGTCTCCATTGTACATTTTCCGCAAACATTTTTCACATTTAGAACAAATTTTGTTGGTTTTATTTTCATTACAATATCCTATTTAACACGTCTTACTTTGATAAGAATCTGTAGTAGATTTAGGCAACGATCGTTTTGTATTTGTTCTTTCTTTTGGTTGTTGAAGGGCTTCTCGAAAATCGGCTGCAAGTTCTGCTAACAGGAGTAAAAATTCTTGTCTCGAGATATTTTCTCCTGTCGTTTGCTCGTGCGAAATCAAGGCATTTATGCCAGCTAAATCAATGATATTAAAAAATATTGGAGTGACCATCTGCAAGATATAAATTTTGTGTTGCCATTTGACTGGTCATGTCTATACCAGATTTAGTTTTATTGTAATGAACTGTATACAATATATTGAATACGCACGCACATCATAATTTCTGATCTAATAACCTTATAAAGTAATACATTGTTCTCCAGGGCAAATGATCGGTTGTGGTAGATAATGATATTCGACAAGTATTAATCAAAATAAACAAAATACAAAATAAAAAAAATATATATATAATTTTAACTGTATACAATTAATGGAAAAAGTCATGAAATTAAATGTGCAAAAGCGATAAGATAATATGCGCATTTTCAATGCAAAAGTTTATAACTGGTCAAAAGACCGGTTGTGGTATGCTTAATGTTAAACTCAATTCAAAATGGTTTTTTAATGTTATATATGCTTTTTGTGTAATATATTTTATATATCATATTCCCCACGGGCTACATGGATGAATTTCTTAATGGGGAATCATTGATAATAAAACATTTAATAGTGTCACGTAGATATTGAAGCAGGTTGAATTGAACACACCATAGATAAGTGAATAACGAGATTTTTTAGCAATCTAAGAACATCTAAACTTGGCTGAGAACACAAGGATTTCATATTATATGAGAATACTCCACAACACTACTCTGGGAATGTGAAGTATTTTCTGGAAGGTTTCAGAAATTACAGAATAAAACAGCAAACAATTAAACAAAACTTTAACGTGAATTTCTTAAAGTTGTCAGCTTTGGGTTTTGAACCCGGGAACTCTGGTACTGTAGACGAACATTTTACTTCTGTGAAATCGATTCTTGTCAGCTTCGTGGCATTGCTCTTCCCTTGAAAAACAGCGCCTCCCTGTTTAAGAATTTTGTGGTAAGGTTCTTGTCCGCGAGTATGTCATGGGTCCTGAATAGACTCGACAGGATTGCGACTTTCGAAGTATGTAACAATCGGCAACTGGGTGCATTTCCTCTAGGATTAATCTCACCAGAATCATCTGGAAATTGGATGTATTCATCGAGATCAAAGTAGGGATTCATTAGAAGAATACGCACTCCATCTACTGTCTACTGGCGTCGCAAACTGGGATCAAAGTCTTGAACTTGATACGTTACGTTTGATAGTCGTCGTAGGACTTGATAAATGCCGAAGTATCTTTTAAGTAATTTTTCAAACAGACTTACTTTTTGCACAGTAGAGAAAATCTGTACGGTATCTCAAGATTTATAGAAGACTATCGATGTTTGAAGTCATATCACCTTCGATCTTTTTCTTGTGCTTCCAAGGTTCGTAATCTCGCCAGCTGTTTAGATTCTTCGGATCTTGATAGTAATCTAGTGGCGTAATTTTCTTCGGTTGCTTCAGTGTGAAATGGGAACATACTATCGAGTGTCATCTCGACATCACGCCCATGCATCAGATAAAACTGTGTGAACCGGTTGCATCCTGCTTCGTGTTGTTATAAATGTAAAAGTAATAATGTGTAATATTTCATTCCAATCTATCGGTTCGACTTCGAAGTACATAGACAGCATTTCTGTAAATGTTTCATTAAAGCGCTCTGTTAGCCCATTTGTATGGGGATGGTATGCAGTTGTCATTCGGTGGGTAACATTACAGAGATGATAAAGTTCCGCAACTAGTTTCGATTAAGAAACTAGCCCTTGGTATATAATGAATACTCTTGGAGCTCCATGTTATAAGTCAATGTCCTCAAGGAAAAACTTGGCTACTTCTGGGCTTTAGCAGTAGGTAACACCTTCGTGACTGCATAGCGGGAATTCAATATAGACAATGATCCATTTATGACCCTTCAGTGACTTTGGAAATCGTCCCGTCCAAGTCTATCCCGAATGATGCAATTGCAGAAGGGATAGGTACTTGAGGGCCATTAGGCTGAATGGAACATCTATTCTTCGTTGACATTCACGGAAGTATGTAACATATCGACGTACAGCGTGATAGAGACGTTTAGAATCGTTTCCTCACACTGTCATACATTCTGACAAATCCTAAGTGGCCTGCTGTAGGTGCGTCATGAAAATATTAGAGTACATCTTTGCGTAGGTGTCTCGAAATGATCGGTAACCATATACTTCCATTTGGATCAAAGTTCTTTCTGAAAAGTATTCAATCAATTAACTCATAAGTGGTTCTGATTTTTCTGTTGAATAGATTTTTCGAGTTCTGAATCTTTAACCTGTTTGATCGATAATTTTGAGAAAGAGTCAAGGACGTTCGCCTCTTCATAGAAGTAAATGTTATCTTCCAATGGATTTTGAGAAAGGCTCTCAGCGTCTTTATACTTCTTACTAGTCTTATAAAAATGGAGATGTCATATTCTTGAAGACGCAAATCCCATCTTGCTAATCTTCAGGAATTGTCTTTGAGATTAATTATCCAGTACAGACAATGATGGTCTATCACAACATTAAATTGCTTCCCGGAAAGATATGGCTGAAATTCGGGCACTGTTCATACGACCGCAAGACATTCCCTTTCAGATGTGGAAATTTTTTTCTCTGCTTTCGAAAGTGTCCGTGAGGCATACGCAAGCACTTTCTCCTATCCACCATGTAACTGTAAAAGAACTGTTACGATTCCGTAACCACTACTATCTGTATGTAGGGATGGGGGAGACTTCTTGAACAGTGCTAAAATAGGGTAGAAAGTTAGTACTACCTTCAACTTAACCTTTCATGATGTTCCTCAGGGGTTTTGGGAAACAACACGATATCTTCCAGATAACAAAGGCACCATTTTAATAGACGTTAAGTCCATTTTAAATGACATAGTAGATTGTCCATCATTCTTTCAAATATTGTTGGGGTGTTACATAGACCAAAAGGCATAACTTTAAATTCATACAAACCTTCTGCATGATAAACGCTGTCTTTTCTAGGTAAGCATCATCTACCTCAATTTACCAGTAATCAGTTCTGAGGCCCATGCTCAAGAAAAATGTAGCACCCTTTAACCAGTATAGTGTATCGTCTATACGAGGTAGAAAGTACACATCTTTTTTAGTGACTTGATTGAGGCGGAGGTGATTTACGCAGAAGCACCAACTTCTCTCTTTCTTCTTTGCCAAGACCACTGGAGACAACCAAGAGCTCTCAGATTGCTGAATTATGCCCTTATATAGCATCTTCTTGACTTCTTGTATTATGCCACGCTCTGTTGACGACACTCTATAGGCTCTTTGGCTTATAGCTTCATGGTTACCAGTATTTATGCGGTGTTTAACCGTTCCTTTCAAAGCTTTCTATTTTCTAGATTTGTCGGAAACTCTTGAAAATTTCTGGAGTATTCAAATAAACCTCTCTTTTTGCGTCGACATGAGATTAGGAGCTAACAATCTTGAGAAATCGACTGTCATCAAATGTTTTGGTGAGTTCCAACATGAATTGGTCCTAAGATGCTAGAAGTTCTTTATTATTCTCGGATTCTTTATTATTTATTGCTCCATCCAGGAAAAAGTACACGTTTGCCCACCAGAAACTCATCCCATTCATTGTACTTCGCTACTCAATTATACTCCTTAAACCACTAGTTTTTGAACTTGGCCATGGTCTCCGCGAAACACATAGGGATTTATGGACTGATGCACTTGAGGTGTTATAATCATGGGCTTGGTTTCCGTGTCCCTCTCCTTTGATGTATTTGCTCTTTTAGGTGTAGTATAGAGCCTGAACTCAGGAGAAATATTTTGTAGCTGATTACTTCTTAACATAATATGCGGTTCAAGGATGTAGTAATCGTTCTACACTGCGTCTCTACCAAAATGCCACGTAGATATTGAAGCAGGTTGAATTGAACACACAATAGATAAGTGAATAACGATATTTAATAGCAGACTAAGAACACCTTCACTTGGTTGAGAACTCTCTCAGACTGAGAACACAAGAGTTTATACATTACATGAGAATATTTCCTAACACTGCTCTGGCAACGTAAAGAATATTCTAGAAGGTTTTAGAAATTGCAGAATTGTTAAACAAAACTTCAACAGGAACCTCTTAATTTGTTCTGCACTGGGTTTTAAGCACTTTGAACTCTGGTACTGTAGATGAGCACTTTAACTGTACACCCTTGGTGCTTGTAACGATCGTTGCAATAGTGCTTTATGTCTAAAATCTTTCTTATGTGAAGAAAGAAAGGATTGACACTTTTATCTAGAGTAGCTTATGATGCGAGTAATTGTGTGAAAATGGTATGTAATATTTAATGGTATATAATATTAATGGTATGTAATTATTAAGTTATGAATCCAAGGGAAAATTTCTTAGTAGTCACTTTAACACAATTTTATCGACAAATACTGTACGAATTTAATTTAATATTTTTTTATAATTTGAAGCTCTTTTTATTATCTTTCATACAAAATGTTTGTTATTTTAATTTCTAATTTATGATGTTTTTCCTTAATTTTCAAATGCTTCCAACAATCGAAATGTCATATTCTGGGGAAAATATGTACATAAAAAGAAAGTCTTCATGTGCTTAAAGTTCGAATTGATATTTTTGAGACACAAGTAGATGTGAAATGTAAATCCTCATAATAATTCATAATCTAATTCTTGGGAAAAATTATTCTTTTCTGAAAAGCAATAGTGTTTGGAAGCCTGAAAATAAAAAGGATCATCATATATAAAATAAATCTCTCTTTCTCTCTGTGTTAAGGTGTTATTTACTTCTTTTCAAGTCTATTAGAAACTACAAAAATGTTGGAACGGAAGGGAGAAAGAAAGAGAGGTGAAAAAAAAAGACGAAATATCTAGCAATAATTTTAACCCAAAACAATTGCTGCAAAAGAAGTTTTCTTCACCTAAAAGGGAAAAGGAAGGGGAAAAAAGACAAAAGTCTTTTGTACCTTCATTAGTGAACAACTGGTGTAAAAGAGAAGTTGTTACAATTGTCTTCCTCAACTTCTTGCCAGCTCCCTAGAGGAGAGATTTATCCTTTGTTTATTTCACCTGTCTGGGCTAAGGTTAAGATAACTGAATTTGTATTTTAAGCAGCATTTTTTTATTTGTCTCACTCGAAAAAAAGGAGGAAAAAAATACAAACAAATAAAAGGGAAGAAAACAATGTGAGAGAAAAAGAAATAGTGTTGCATCAGAGGTTTATATGTAATTCTTTTGTACGGAAGACAACCTCTTAGTTCGTTTTTAACAATTTTTTCTTTTCTAGGATACAAAATACGCACACATTTAATGTCTGAATCTAGAGTATTCATATTAATTTTGTTTTGAAAAATATTTATTTCAAATATTTTGGATGAAAAAGTAAAAGAGAAACAAATTTTAAAGAAATGGATTTTAAAAATTTTATCCCCCCTTTTTTTGTAGATATCATATAAATACAGTACTTTTATAAATATCAAATAAATGAAAAAAAAAGTGAAAGAAATACATTTTAGTTCATTGTATAAAGTAATATTCTCTATTAATGTATTAAGTATTTATCAATTATAAAACTGATTTTTTTAAGACTTCGTATTCTTAGTGTATATAATCAAGAAACTTTCTGAATCAATTGAGCAACATTTTACCTTTAAGTTTACTATAAAATCGCAAGAATGTGCCACCCTTGATAATAAGTCTCTAACCATTACGACATTCTCTCCTGATTTTATAAACTTTTATTTAACTTGCTATTTTTATATATATGTATATCTTTCCAGTTCAAAATTTGTACTCGAATTTTAATGAATTTGTCGTCCTTTGATCGAAATGAAATTATGCATATACGTATAACTTCGACGACATAAAATATTATAATATGCTGAAGCACTGATAAACTGCTGGTGGGAAGGAGGTAAATGGGATCCCGAGAGTTGCACTTAACAAATGTCCAAATGAGTTGAAATTTTGCATTCACATTAACTCACATAATTGCTTTTTAGTCTTACATTTCTTGACTAAAATTAAAATAAATAAAAGTAAATTAAAATAAATATAAGTAAAAACATTTCAAAAGATCAAGCTTTTATTTAAAGATGGAATAAAATGCATAAAAGAATTTTTTTTAAAATATAAAATAATACATAATTTGTAAAAACTTGAGGCGTTAATACATCTTTCGATCTCATATAAGGTGCAAGTGGCTATGGTACTTAATTTATCTGTAATTACCAAGGTATCTCAGTTAATCACCTCAAGCTTTTAAAAATTATATATTATTTTACATAAAAATATTATTTTTATATCTTTTAGTCCAACTTTAAATAAAAGCTGTATATAAAAATGTTTTTACCTATATTTATTATTACATCATTTTGTTTAATTTTATTCTGTTCTATTCGATTCTATTTTTTCCACAGAGCCTACATTCATTTTCTGAAGCTAAATGAAATATATAAGAACTGAAGATAAATGCATTTTCTTGGTCCCTTTATAAGCTTTCTCGCCATGCAATCGAGATGACATAGTTGACAGAGAAAAAAGAAATTGAGTTGAAGTCGATTGCAGGAGATGCTGTTCTTTTTATTATTTAATTAATTGAATCTAGATATTCACATCTTGCCATAAAAATTGCAACACCAAGAAGGAATGGTCTGACGAATCTCAAAATCACATGAAAGAAAGAAGAGGTTAGGATATACAAATGATTAGTATTTCAGTACATTTAGACGACGCATGAGCGAGAAACGACAACTGAAGCACAGCATAAAAGAAAAGTTGTGTAATGAATTTCTCATTCGGAAAGCGCTTTGTAAGAACGGGGCTTGCTCAGAATATCGCGTTATGCCTCGAATAAGAAGAAGAAATGCTTACCAGAAAGTGTCGGGATTCGATAATGCAGGATCTTTGCCTATCGAGAGTGTGGATTATCGTTCCATGATATTGCCCGTAGCACTGGTCGAAATCCAACTAATGGCATGCGAATATGGAATCAATGGGTTTCTGAGGGTCATACTGAACGGCATGCAAAATCTCCACGCCCTACAATGACTATCACCCGAGAGGGCAGACATATCGTTAATTTGGCCCTGCAAAAACGTACAACCACATCATATTCAGGAACGGGCTATGTTTGCAGCACTCCTAGTATCCACTCGTACGATGTGACGACGTTTGCAGCTGCGTGGACTGTCAGCACTGCGACCATTACTTCTCCTTTCCTTGACAATGCAGCATAGAGAGAGACGGCGACTCTCTCTATGCTGCATTGTAATTACCAAGCTTTAACATCAAAATTTCAGAACTTTTCAGCTGTATACGTGTCTGGAAACTCCGTGAAGACTTCTCGTCGTTTGCTTGCGTTCGATATAGGCATAGGGGCCCTGCACATGATGCGAGGGTTTGGACAGCCATTGGGTACATGGCATGTACATCTCTAGTTCGGATCGACGATAATTTGAATGCAGATCGGCACATTTCTGATATCTTACGTCCAATGGTTGTGCACTATTTTCAAACCCTGCTAAACGCCATCTTCCAACAAGATAATGCAAGACCAGATGTTGTAGGTCGTGATCTAACCTTCATCATTACACAGGATATTCGATTGTGACCCTGACCTGCACGGTCTCTAGATCTGTCATCTTATGAAAACATCTGGTAATGGGTTGCTGATTGTCTGGCCAGTCACCCATCTCCAGTTAATAGGGTTGATGAAATGGGGCATAGATTTGTAGCAGCACGGAATGAGTTGCCCGTTTCTGTCATCCATGCCCATTTCGACTCCATGTCTAACCGGAGAATAAGGGCCGTTTTAGCTGCCAGGAGCTGCTGCTGCTTCTACTAATTTCACATACCTGCAAACACCCAAGCTGCTTACAAATTTAATCATTTTGTCTTCATTCCGTACTGTTTACGTACAATAAATATTCTTTTTGTATTTGCTTTCCTTCATGCTGTTGCAATTTTAATGGCCAGCAGTGTGGGCTCGATTTTGATGCAGCTTGTATCTCAATCTCCTTATTTATAACTAAATATATTCTGTTCACTTCATGTAGAAGCTTATTTTTGTCAATCCCTTTCAAGTTGTGTAATGTAATACATTTAAGGAATAAAAGAACGATTAAGTTCTTTGTCTCATTTTTTCTGAATTTCTTCCCAACGTTTTGTTAGAAACAAGCAAAGCGAATCAACACTTTACACTTTAAGGTACACGAACACGTTCGGAGTACTTTTTTTTAAAAACATTATTTAGAGAAAAATTTATACCCTTTTTAACTTCAGTTTCAATGTAAATAAGGTATGTTAAACTGATATTTGCAATAAATTACTTAAGTTTCACAAAATTAGCACATTTATAGAGAATTTTGAAGAAATTTTAGAAAATTTTCAAAAATGCTACATGAAAATGTATTCATCTAATTTATGTAAATTTAGTATCAAAATAAACCTTATACATGTACCTAGGGCTGGGCCTAAAATATTATGGCTATTTAAATAAATAAAAATTTCAGAGCCAGTCGAAGAGCTATTACAAGAAATTTACCATATTTTACAACGTTGTTATACGAATAATAGGCCATAATTTTAAAAATATTCTTATTATGAACATTATTTTAGACCAAGCCCTAGACAACATTATGAGAAAAGATAATACCAAGTTTCAAAGAAATTTATCAGTAATATTTTGAGTTATCATTTTTGGAATTTTCAAAATATGCGAAAAAACTGATTTTGAGAAAAATGCATTTTTAGTACAATTTATCATATATTTTCTGTATACACACAATCACTAACTTAAAATTCACCAGTTTTATAGCTGACACCTTCTCTTTGCTCATTTTTAACCATTTTTTTCTTTTTAGCTAACCTATTTTTTTTTCTGGCAACTTTTACCGTTGAAAAAGAATGTCGTTTAGATTCTGTGACTCGAACTTCCTCTAGTTCTGCAAAACCTTTTAATGTAAATGCACCAATAGGCACATTGAAATGTTTCAATACATCCAATAATCCTTGAAATCCCTTATTAAATTGAATTACTGCCATATATCCTCCTAATCGCAGTGTTGGTAATGCAACAAAGACGTCTTTTGGAATGAATTTCCACAAAATTCCATTGAAGCACTCATTTGCATTTTGAGTTTTTCCTGGTAAGCATTTCTCCAATAGGCTTTTGTCGCATAATTTCATATATATTGGTTTTATAATGTTAACCAGATTTTGTGGAAGTCCTTTAGACTTGTCCTTATAGATTTGTTTATTGAGTGATACAGCTCGTTGATATTTGCACCAGCTATCTGGTCCAACAGGGCATTGGCCGTGCATTGGTTGTTTTGCATTTGAACTACAGTGAAAAAATGCTGCAATTACTGCACGTTACATACATTCTAAATTATTCACATTGTCACGGATAGCTATGCCATAATAATTTTGCAACTTATCGATGAAGGCATCTGTCAGTTTTCCCCGTCCTCCAAGCCCTTTTCGTGTTGATTTCAATTTTCTTAATCTTGTTCCAACACGTTTTTGTATATGTCCTATACATTCATATTTTGTAACGGTATTCTGGCCATAAATATTTTTCACAGCATCATACGCTTGGGAGTCACCATCTCCAAAAAAGCTTACATATTGTAATTTCCTCATTTCAACCGAGCGTTCAAAAAGGCGATATACGCCAACAGGTTCCATAGCACCAGTCGATCCTGTATGCTTTGCACAGTTATGAATGGTGTTTAATCCTTCATTTTTTGAATCGCAAAGTCTACATACTTTAGACATGAATTCAATGTCTAATACCTTCCCTGTATCTATTGAAATAACAGAGACACATCCATTCAAGGATGAATATCCTCTGCGTTGTCAAGTTCCATCAACCGACACACCACATTGAGATAATTCAGAATCATTTTCATTACCTCTAATTTCCAAAGCAGCTTCATTCATAGTATTACACACTACGTAGCTAGCAGCAACTTCAAGTTTTTTCTCAAGGAAACCAAATGCTGTCTTTGAAGGAACATTTATATTGATGGCGGAACAAAGTTTTTTGGCCGCAGAATATCCTTTGCCAATGACTCTCATACCAAAAACAAATGCAAGATTAATATTATGCAATTTGTTTATTTTATCAGATGAACACAATGAGAAGGAATAGTCACAGTTTTCACATTTTAAAGTCATGTTCATGGCTAATCCAAAAACAGATTCTTGCATTATATTAATACTTCTTTTAAAACATACAGGACAACATAATAAAGAAATTACATGACTGAAAATTCCTAAGTTAAAAATAACATTTTTTTCATCATTTTCAGTAACATCTGAAGGTTTGAAAGAATTCATCAATTTTGTTTCACTGGCAGTTGAAATATCTACATCTTTACTAATTTTTTCATTCTCTGGAACTGGAACTTTATTAGAGTACCTATTTCCTTTGAACTGTCTTTTAGGAGAATAACTTTTATTTCTGTTATTTCCCATAGCTGTAAAAATACTAATACCAGAAAGAAAATTCAGTATTGTTTCAAATAAAAAGTAATAAGTTTTGTTATGCAACTACACAAGCACAGTTGTCAACAAATCAAGCTGTATGTAAATAAAACAATTATTGCCAGATTTCCTTAAATTCTATGTCGTCAGACACTAGCATAGTGCTTAATTATTTTAAATATTGCATCAAATGTTTTCTAAATTTATATTAAAAATAAATATGGTATTTTAATTCTGTTTGACATCTTTAAAGGCCATTTAAATGCTGACTTCCGGTCATTTAAATACCCACATCCGGTTTTTTGAGCTTTACTAATTCTTTAATATCTTGGCTTTTAAGTGACGTAGAAACAAAATAAAAACAGTTTTATAAAGCTAAATAAATGCTTTATTCAAGAAAACAAAAAACTGAAAATGTGATTTTTTTCGAAAATTGACCATTTCAACGTGTTCGTATACCTTAAATTTAATTTGGACTTTTCCATAACTTCCTAAAATACCTATTTTTCTGTATTTCTCATTGATAGAATTTATTCTTTTGTAACAATTTTTCACTACTTATTTCTTTCCATTTTTACATTTCTGTTGAATATGACTTAATCTAAAGTATAATGATTTTTATTGTAAAAATTAATTCTTAATTTGGCTCTTACTTAATATTCTTATATAATTCTAATGTAGTATAAGTAATTGTATTACAATTTAGTTTTTACAACGGAATTTAAAGCTACCTCTTAAATTTTAAGCTTCTTAAGCTTCGGGAGAATGCAATATCTCGACATTATATGATAAAATGTTTCAAATTTGCCTTTAATTCGATTGGAAGGTTTCTCTTAAATTTAAAAGGTTTTTAAATTGTAAACAGGGAAGAAGGGGTGGATTTGAAAGCGGGTGAAGTTTGAAAATTTACAGTAAGTCGTTTCATAACTTACTATTCAAAATAAATTCAGACATAGGTGTGATTTAAATAATTTTCTTAAATCTACATTTATTTTACACACACGATAAAATTGTAGAAATTGGTATTTTTTTATGCAATTTTTCATTCTTTTGCCGACATAGGACTCAAAATGCTTAGATTTTTGGTTAATCATGAAACCAAGCAAAAATGTTCTTTTATTTGTGTTCTTCTCATAAACAGTTTTGTTAGAAAAAAATATTTATAATTTTTATAGTAGTAATTTTTTGTTTGTTTGGTAGTTCTTAAATATATATATGAACTACTTTTTGTTGTTAAAAATAAAATTTTCCTTGCATTTAGATATGAAATAAACAACTGACATACGGTGTTTAGAAAAAAGACAAAAAAATGAGCTTCATTGTGGAATTAAAAATATAAAACATCCATGTATTATAACAGTTATGAAATTTTCAAATAAAATATTAAAATAATAAAAAATAAACAATGCGTGACTTTTTTTTTTATAACAGAATAAAATATAATTTTAAGCTTCTGTTGCGCTCAAATAAAATTTGAATATCAAAAGGCATTTTGAAAACAAAAAAGATCATTTTGAGAAAATTAGATGAAATAAAAAAGATACAGAAAAGTATTCAAACCCCATAACATAAAAAAGTGCTATTTGTTAGAAAAAAAAAAGCATTGCACTAAATTACTAAAAAAAACTGTCCGCTTTGAATATCTTTTTAATGTCAATGAAAAATGCAATATGATTACTTACAGTATTTTTTGTATCAACGTTTTTGATATCTTTTGTCCCATTAATGTTTCTCTGTACTCTGCTATTTCTCATCAATTTTTAAATTTCTGTGGGATTTATTGTCAGTATATATTACTAATTTTATAATTTTATATCTATATTTTCTTATAATTCTTACATTCAATTAATTAAATGCAGTCAAACTTGGATAACTCGAAGCTGTAGAGACTAGAAAAAAATTTGAATTACATAAGTTGCCCTAAACAGGAGTAGTTAAAATAAGTATGACTAACTCCACGATCAACGATTTAACATAGAGCTTTATTTAACAAAATATATATTTATTGGAATATATGCATCTATATCTTTTAATTACATCTTGCTTTGTACCATAACAAGTTACAAGATTAAAAAAAAATCATGATTTTTTACTTGATTCGTTGAATGCACAGTCTTTGAGACGTAGCAAATTATACCTAACTATCAAGTGATGAAAAAATAAAATCTTCTACACGAGGCTGACTTTCAAATGACCATCAAGGTACATGTATTTGAATCACAACTTCTATTTCCCTATTTAGGGACTTTTACTGTTATCATCTGAGAAGAGTCGCACGAAAAAATTCGAATTATCCAAAATAAAATTCCTATTATCTACAATTTTATCCATTGTCTTAATGTAGTGTTTTAGGGACAGAGTAAAAATATCCGAAATATAAAAGTTAAACATGTAGAAGTTCGACTGCACCCCCCACCCCCCACATATATATATTCATTTAATACTAAATAAAACATTGCAATCAAATATTACAAACAATCTTTACCGTTATTTGATTTAACTTCATGTGTGCGTAAAAAGGTACCCAAATTTCGTAGGATTTTACTTACGCACAGGTATTTATTTTTATTTTTATATGATTTCCTTAAGGATTGGCTCCAGTTTAAGCATAATACTAGAATAAATTTCTCCCGAAAGTGATAGCAGTATTGCAAATAATAGTTTTTCAGCGGGAAAAAAGGAATATTAAAAATTGCCTACTGTGTATATATCTGCGACACAAAAAGTCTTTGCGTCAGAATGGCATAAGGGATTTCCATACATTTTCCGACGTTTGAAAACTTTTCTCATCCAAAGAAATGTCACTGAGCAGCAAACCCTGAAAGAAATGACCTCAGAGAAAGCAGAAGTTGCTGAAGGATTATAAGAACAAAGAACAGGATAAATCCCCAAATCTCACCACGAAGAGAAGAATATCTATCTATCTATCGATGAAGAAATCCATCATGAAGTGTATGAAGCGTTTTCATGCTAGAAGTGCCCAAGACCAAAATGTGATGGAGTATCTCAAGAAGGAAATGTGACGGAAGATCTTCTGGGACCCAACGATTGTTTTCGGAATTCAAGAACAGGACAAAATGAAAAATAAAAAGCTGCAAACGCTCAATGTAGGAAGAAGAGCTCACAAATAAATGGAAACTTCCAAGATGTTACACTTTTAGAAGAACAAGTTTTCAAAGGTCACTCAAAAAGCAACAGAAACAGAAGCGGTACGTTTTTTTCTCTTCAATTTTCTCAAGATCCTTCTCGTGTTTCAATCAACTAGTGTTCACTTACTAATTCTCAATTTACGAATGATTTACGGATTGAGCACTGTTTATTGCGTATCAATTTTAGATCGTTTTAAAAAAAGTTATGACTTAGTAAATATACGTATGAAAGAATAATTTTTATATTCGAAGTGTGTGATATATTTGCACAACTACTGTAAAACTCTGATATGAGATGAATTTATTGTTAATAGCCGTTGATAATATTGTTAATAATTTATTGTGAATTGTTAGTAAAAATGTAAGGATTTTGTTAATAAAGAGCTCACTCTAACATATCCTTTACTGGAGATTTGGTTAAAATAAAATATTAGACCTTGCGAGACATAATAATTATAGGTACAAGTTTCAGGATTATGACTAAAAAAGGAATAAAATACATTATATTAAGAAATTTACAAAAGTTTATTATTATGTGTTATGTTGACAAATTCAACAACACACACACACCTACACACACATGCACACACATATATAGAAACAACAAACCACAACACACACACATAAATTTGTTTATTTTATGTATTTAATTTGTTCTATTTTACTCTTGGACTTCTTTTTATTAACGATTTTCGTTTTTATGTTTTCTTACAAATATTCTAAATGAAGACGCATTTTTAATGCATATTTGCTACCTTTTCTTCAATTATTTTTGTTTTTATCCTTAACCTTTAAAATTTAAAGAATGTTAAATATTGGACTTTTATACTTCAATAAATTTTGTACAATTTTTTTTAATAATAAGTTAATTTAAGTAAATAATTTTTCTTAGTTTTTTATAATTAATCAGTCAGAATTTTTACTTCGGAGGTGAATTCATTCATGGTTGTAAAAGAAATATGGTGTGTTGGTGAGAAGTTTTGAATAATTTACTTCTTTAGTATTTGTTTCATTTTGGTTCATTTTGTTTTACTATTTGTGAAACATTATGTTCATGATGTTTCGGAATATGCAAATAATTTCATTCTACTTGTAATTTTGTCTAATTAAAAAGGCTCATTATTTTATATTTATGATGATGTGTCGTTGGTGAGTATTTTATATTCCATAATATTTGAGGTTGCTTACCTTTGTGTTATAATTGTTAGGTTAATTAATTTAACTGTTTTTAGTTGAAATTATTATTTGGTGTTAAAATAATTTAGATGATCATTTAAGAGTACTTCGATATTTTTAAGTGTAAATGAATATGTTTCCTTCTCGTATATTTATCTTCCTTCTCTTTTCCTGTGTTTAAATTTCTGAATTTTGGTTTATTATTATATTTTTAAAATGTAATTCTCTGAAGTGGGATGATTAGGTCTGTAATGTTGCTATAAATATACAGTATTGCATTCCAAAGTATGGGATAGTATTTTTTACATTTTCTCCATTTTTAACATGTTTTGATTTTATATTACTTTTCTTTTTTTAAAAATTGGTTTGATTCTTAAATAGTTTGTAATGATTAATTAGGATTTTAAATTTTGGATAGTTTGATTTTTATAAAGTAAAATTTTTGGAATGATTTTCATAAATATTTTTTTAAATTTGATTTTTGGTTATTTCTTTAACTACTTGTTTTTATCTCTGGGTTTTTTATATTTTAAAATGTTTTTTGTTTATAAAAACAAAATGAGCAAATTTAATAAATTGTTATTATTGAAAATGGTTTAGATATCATTAAGAAGATTTATTTGCTGTTAATAGTTATAATTTTGAAGACCTCTTTAATTCGATAGACATAGATGATCTAGTTAAGGTATGGTTAATTATTTGTAAAGATTATAATATTAATGAATTCAAATCAAATAGTCGTGACAAATGCTTATAATAAATTTAAATCTTTAAAAAATATTGTATTTTAAGATGGACCTATGAGCAATAGTTTGGCTAACATCTATTTACACTTTTATGAACATAAATATAAATAAAGAGATAATTTTACTATACATATAAATTTTGATGAATTATAAATTTTGAATTACAGCAAAATTTTTGAAAATATAAAGCTAATTTATCTTTTTAACTCATACATTAAACTATAATTCAAATTAAAAATAATAAATATCAAACAGAATATTTAGACATACAGTCGAAAATTATAGATTATAGAATTATTAGTAATATTTATTACAAGAAAGACAGTTAATAATTTATATTAGTAAGTTACTTTTCTTTTTTCTTCTGGAGTAGTTGTCTACATATTTCTATTTTTAGAAATACATTTAATCCTATAATTAGAAATAATAATTTAATAAGTCTAAAAAAATAGTTATATGAGAAGTTTTTCACAAGATGTATTGTAGCAAAATACTCTATTAATTTTACTAATAAACATATAAAAATGATTAAGGATGATTAAAAATAATAGATACATATTTTTGGGTTTATATTGTATACATGTATGTATGTATGTGTAAACATATTTTGGGTATATATGTATTTGTACGTGTCCATACCTATGTTTCTTTAGGTATTTTTTGCTTCACAATTTTTATTAGTTTTTGCCTATTTTTAGAGAAAGTATTGAACTAATCTACAATATTTTTTATTATGAATTTAGGGTTTTCTCAGCATTTTTTAAAATCTTAATTTTAAATTTGGTCACCAAAGTGAAGCACATATTTTTAGAATAGTTCCTATTACAAATTTTAATAGTATTGGATATACTAACTTTCATTGTTTTTTTATTTCTGTTAAAATTTTTAATTTTAAAACAATTACTTGGTATAGCTTTTTTTTAAAATAATTTAAATTTGATTGAATAAGTATTTTTAGTAAATATCTTTAGTTTCGTACTATCTACCAATCAATCAATAATTTTTAAGGCTATAAATAATGTAATATCGCACTTATTGGAAAAAGTTATACAAGACAAATTTGTTATGAAGGTAAAAGTTATAACTTTTCAGTTTAAAAAAATATTTTAAAGTGTCAATGAATGGGTAAGTGTATGTTTATACGTACAAAATACATTTACTTCCTTGTCTCATTTTTCTAAAGTTCAATTTCTGTTCCTTTATGGAATTTTGACTTTTCTTGGTCTATACAATTAACGGTAATATAATTACTGAAGTTGTGATGGTTGGATTCAGGAAACTAATTTAAACACACTTTTCCTATTTGAAAGAGTATGGGATAGTATTTCAATTACATTATCAACATTTCTGTTTTTCATTAATTCCCTTCTCTTAAGTTTTGCTATTTTTTTAATAGCTTTGCATTCAACTTGTTTATAATTTTTAATTAATGGTATAATTTGTTTTGAATTAAAACTATGGTGTATAATTAGCATTTGAGCAAATTTACAGCTTTTTTCATTACAATATTTTTCATGCTTTTAATTCCGAATAATATTTTAAACATAATTGTTTGGAACATTTTGATATTTTACTAATTTTTCAATTCTTCAGTAATTGTAGTTTTTTAGTTTTAACAAATTTTTGAAATATGTTTTTTTAATTCTTATAAATTGTAATTTAGCTTGATTTTGCATAGTTTAAAATTACGCCTGATTAACATTAATAATTATATATATATATATATATATATATATATATATATATATATATATATTGTGTCATCAAAGTACAGATCTATGTTTTTGAAGAGCAACCGGGGATTATAAGAGCCCTTAAATGCTAACAGATGCCCATGGGATTTCGATCTGTTGTCTTTTTACTGGAAGCTTATCCTCGTTAATGAGTGACTCACATAAATCGATCAAGGCTTTCTGCGTGTATACTTGATGGGAAAAAACAAGATTTATTGGTCGAAGATCAACAGATAGGATTTACTGGTATCGGTCCACAGCCCCATGAACACCTTAATTACTTCAGGAATGCGATTAAAGCTAAATAATTTGAATTCCCTATAATTTGATTTGAATGCTCCACAATACATCATTTAAAACGCAATTAAGTACTCTGAGGTGTTTTTCTGAGTTATTTTTAGCTTCTTTTAAAAGGAGTTATGGTTCATGAAGCTATTATTAATTTATATTTTTACTCTTTACAAATGTTAATGTGCATGGTAACTGTAAATTGAAAATAAACAAATCTAAATCCTTTCCTCTTTGTTCTCATTGTAAAGAATTGTCTAATTCTAGGTATATTTTGTAGTCTTACGCAGGATCTTTTAGGTTACGCTTTATTCGATATTATACAAATGATAGAGATTGTAGTTCATGATTAAAATTTTAGAGAATTGACCACTATCTAATTTTGAATAGAATTTTACGCCAGTTAAAGAAAAATATTAACTGGATTTGATTGATTGTTTATTTACGCCCCATTTAGAGAGCAGTACGAGGGCTATTGGCGTAACTTCCAGGGAGATCGAGTTCACCCAAAAGAGTGAGTTGAAAGATAAAGCTTCTGCACCACGCTATCGAGATGACTTGGTGTTTCTACATATTTAATGTACATAAGCCCCGATTTACCGCGTTTTTTATGCCTTGCATCAGAACTTGAACTAACGACTCGTCGGAATCAATGTCAGCCCCGCTTTCGCGACCGGAACCACAATATTACCTCGGACACATGAACTTCATGGAAATATAAAGTTATAGGTTTTGTACCATAAGAATAGTTCTGAAAAGTTGTGAATTTTCAATTAAGTTTAAGTAGTTCATTTTCAATACTTTTAACTTTTTTACTATTTTTGCTATTGTCTCAAAATAAAAATTATTCTTAAGACAAATGGAATATTTAAAATGTTCAGCCATTTTCTTATAATTGAAAAGCACTGAAAATTGAAATTTATCACTATTAGAATATTTGAAAAAGCATTTAAAATGATGGTAATAGAAAGTAACTGTGACAATATATGTATTAAAAATAATAATGAGAAAAATAAAAATTTTCCGTGCACATTTGATCGTTAAAATTTTTAATATTTTACGAATATTAGTGTTTATTAATTAAACATAGGTAATTTCAAGATTTGTATATTTATGTTATGAACACTGTATGTATCGGGGTACGAGGGGCTGGGCAGTCCGTTCATCTAAGATCGGAAAGGGGGAGTTTCTAAAGAATAATAAAGGGATTTCAAGTCTCACAGAAATTTTTGATGAGAAAGAAGAAAATAAGATCTTAGCAGAAATTAAATTGTTAGGACGTCATCTTTAAGCTGCAAAAGCTGAAAAGGACGAAGCTAAAAAAAGTGTCCTGCATTGAAAGTGTTAAATTTTATTGTGGAAATAGATTTCCATTGGGTCAGTCCCTAACTTATATTTGGCACTAAAGACTTTTTTGACAATATATGCATCAGTTGTTTCTTGAGAGAGAAAAGAGTTTCAAAGGTGAAATTGATTGAAAGCTATCTTTGATAAACATTAAGTCAAGTTAGACTTGACGATTTGAAAATAATTAAAGCTATAAAAATTTATTTTTAGCTACTAAATTTTTTTCAGAATTCAAAGCTCGTTATAAACAGTTTCAGCTTTTTTTTTTTGACAGAAAAGATAAAACATTTTACTAAAGAATTTTTAAAAAAATGGCAGATTAATAAGCTTTTCTAAATATATGTATATGTTTTTCTTTCATCTTATGATTTTTTGTTTACCGAATGATTTTAGCTATTAAATTTTAATTACATAAATGTAAATTATATATTTGAGTTGATATTTTATATGATGATACTTCCAGTAAAGGGTGCCCACAGATATATCCGTCCCAGACCTCAATAGCCCCCACTCCTTATATGCAGTGTATTATTAAAAAGTTAACCAATTCGTGAAAATGCTTTAACACAAAAGTGTAAGAGACTCCCATTCATTGTATCTTTAAAGACTATATCCATATAACGTATTTTCAAGAGCGGATGCATATATTAAAAATAAAATTTTAATGCAAAGATAGGTATGTGATAAAAAACATTAAAATGTACACTGCTAGAATTTATGAAGACAAAGAGTAACTAAGAATTTATAATTCCAAAATATTAATTATATAATTTATCAAGTTTATGTGAGATTACTATCAATAAATTTTTTATTGCATGGTTGTTATTTAGCAAAACTTTAAATATGAATAAACTAAAATTATTTACACATATTACTTTAATTATTATTAAAATTATTGAATTTTTAAGAATCTATCTTCACCTTTAAAGAAATGATTCCAATAATAACCAAATGAGAAAATCAACCCTTTTTGAATGAATAACACCTTTTATACTTTTTAAACACAGATTAAACATTTAAACTATTTTTCATAAGCATTTAAAAATTTATATTAAAAACAAATTAATTAAAAATAATAAATATACGTTGTACGCACATTTTTATTTATACTAAATCCGATGCGGTAAAAAGACACGTTTAAATAATTTTTAATACAAATAGAGTGAAACAAACTCTCCAATTTTCGGCATCTTCACACTAATATTTGTGCTCTTGTTACATTTGTCATTTATTTGCAATGAGGTATACTTAAATCTACCGAGACACAAATATGACAATTACTTAGAGGTACTGATACAAATTGGATTAGCTTCGATCGGTAGAATAAGCATGATAAATACCTTGAAGCAAACAGGAGAGAAGGTTACATATGCCACTAGGGTTCTTGGAAAGCAGAACTTACTGCAGAAAGAATAAATAATAGCAAAAGATCATGAATAATGTAAAATAGAGGCTTTAAGAGTGTAAGGTAAAGAATTCCCGATAGAAATCACCTGTAGAGATGTTGAAATTTTAAGCTGTCACGAGTACTTGTTTGAAAGGGTTATTAAAATATATAGTCTTGGTGTCGAAATTTTCTAAAGTAAGACATTTCTGATTAAGTCTAGTAATCAATATTATTTTATTTACTTTCTCTTTTACTCATTAAAAATTACAATTAATGAAATTTCAATTATATATTGCTTGTTGTTGAAAGGAAATTGTTAGTTATGAATTTTGAACAGTGATGTACTTACCAATATTTAACACTTCTTTACAAGTTACTTTTTTCGAGAAAGTTAAGACTATCAACCTTGATTAGTGTGAATAAGTTCTGATTATAAACATCTTTTAGATACATAAAAAGATTCATATTGTAAGTGATTAGAAAATAATTAAGATCATACTACGATAAATCTAAATTGATAAAATTGTACAGTATAAATAAGAGACACAGTGCTGTATAATATAGATTAAGTAGAATTAAGAAGATATAAGTAACTGAATGTATATTAAAATTTAGTTATGTCGTTTTAAGGCACTTAAAAGTCAATGATATCGATTTTAATACCGTGAGAGTTTAGAAATTGGTATTGCTTCAGGAACAAAATCTAATTATTACAGTATAATATTTAAGTAAAATAATTTAAATAAATTGAGATTCAATGCTTAGTTTAATGAAATACAACTATACACACGATAATTTTGTTTTTAAATAAATTTAAATTGCTATTTTTAATAAATTCACAGTGGAAAATCTGATAAATAATGTTCTTTTTTTCTACAATATCTATCTTTAGAATTTTTAGTTTCAACATTAAAAGAGAAAAACCTTATTCTAAGAATTAATTGTTCTGTAGTTTTGAAATGATAAAATTAGTCTCTTTACTTCATTATTTCTTCTGAAATTCAAAGGTAAAGCTTAAAAATCAAAACAGAGGAATATATATATATATATATATATATATATATATATATATATATATATAATTTCCGTAGTTATTTATGACCTATTTGGAGAGTGATAGTAATTAATAAATGTCATTTTTGAAAAATGCCTTGTCTTTAGAGGTAAAAAAACTAAAGTATTGCTTGATTGACATCTGCTCCAGTTTCTTATTATTTTCCTTAAAAAATTAACAGGGAGAGGAAAAAGAAGATTATTAGAGGGTGGTAGATCTGCGGAGTAGGGTGTATGAGAGATAGAATTAACCAGCCTGGCTCTGCAATTTTCTGACGAGCCGCATAATCAGCATGTAGTCTGGTATTATCATGATACAGTATGGTGTGATTAAAAAAAAGGGTTTGTTTATGTTTCAAGTAAACAGAGATGTGTATAGGACGACTCTATTAAGCAATTTTTTCTCCACATAACTCCCAAGGCACCCATCAGAAATATTTATAGACAAATCCTAGTTTCAGAATATGGTCCTAAAGGGTTTTAAATATTATCAAATGCATGTAAAATGTAATATTTTCTTTCTCTTCATAAAGAGACAGATAATTGTCTGATAGATCTGATAACGGTATTAATTACATTATCTCCATTTTTTGTTCATACTTATTTCCTTTCTCTTATTTTGATATTTTAATGTTGTTTGATTTTTAAATTGCTTGTAATTTTTAGTAATAGTTTTTGTCTGCATTCAATTAATGTCTTATTTGATACATTTAAGTAAATTTTTGGCTTATTTTCTTTAGAATTTTTACTTTTGGTAATATTTGTAATTTGATTTTGTTATCCTTTTAACTTTTTAGTTTAAAAGTTCTTAGAGCTTATATTATGATTTTGTTTATAAATAATTATATATATATATATATATATATATATATATACATATATCAAAACCCGTAGACTTATGTTGAACAGATATTTTAATTAAGCTTTTATTTCCCAAGTGTCGAGCTTTTATCGAAGAAGACAAAGATAATGAAAGTTTAGAGCTATAATTCTACAGCTATAAGCACGTCATCTAATTCTATTTGTGACAAATCTCTCATTACCTAGAAGAAATTGAGTTCATTCTATTGTATTTTTTTTTCTAGAAATGATATTTTTTTCATCCATTATAATTTCAAATCCTTATTGCTTCACTTGTGTAATTTTTCAATACATTTAAAAAAATGAGCAATTCGCATGGAAAACAAAATTTCCACAATCGATTTTCAAAAATAATAAAAAGCTGTAAAAAGAAAGTAAAGAGTTTCACTATGCCCCTTAAACCAAGCAGATGAACGAATGAAAGCAGTTTTTTAAAAAATAATCGTAAAAAGAAAAGGGAGGTAAAAAAAATCACCAAAAGTTTATTTTCTTCGTAAAAACTCTGTAACGCTAAAGTGAGAACGTGCAATAAATGCATAAGTTCTGAACGAAGTTACCACGTAATTCATCTGGAAGGAGGATAAGTTTTTAGCAGTGCCCACCTGCTCAATATCATTTAGCTGATAGACAAAGTTACAATAATTTACAGAAGGTGTTAGAAACTAGAATAAAAAGGGAATAAACTGGTAGAAAAAAGGGGAAAAAGAAATATATTTTTCAGTTGGAAAAAAAAAAAAAAAACACTTTTCATTCAGGACTGCTAGAGTGGATTACATGAATTGGAATATACATATAGCATACCTCTGGGCACAAAACCCTATGGAGGGAGGACAAAGAAGGAGAAAGGAAGGAGACTAGGGGATTACTCCTTGGGTAGCAATAACGTTTCGTTGGGATTGTATCGATTGCACCAAATGTTTAGATTTCTTTACGAACTGAAGTAAAACAAAACAAAACAAAAAATAAATAAATAAAGGAGAAAAAAGAAGTCGAAACAGTTTCACCTGAGTGTCACATCTCAGGACCATTCAATCTCGTTTTACCTTCCTACCGATTTCCAGGGAGCGAAACTACTTTTGCCCATTTGTATTTTTTACGCGTCATCATTTCTTTTTTACGCTAGACAAACACAAGGAACCCAATGGTATTGGTGATCCACTCAGTGACCTGCCCAAATATTCACAACTGGAAGGAAAAAAAAAAAAAAGAAAGAAGATGCAGCCCGTCGGTCGATGATTTTAGAAAAAAAAGAAATAGAGAAAAGAAGAGGAAGAATGACGGACTGCTATATTTATTCCAAGAGGCCAACGGAGATTTCCCCTTCAACTTTTCTCTTTCCAGAGAGGAAGAAAAAAAAATTTCAGTGAGATACATACGCAAAGCGCTGCAAAAGAGTGGAAAATTTAAGTGCCGAAACGAATTTTGGGAGAGAGGGGATGCAGATGGAAGATTTGCATTCCTCCGTCTGTTATGGAATTTCTTTTGGTATCATGGGACCACAACAACAGCTTAGACAAGATGGAGTCTAAAGTGCACGTTCACTGAAATTTTGTAAAAATAATTTTCCAGAAGTGGTCTAAAGACTGAAAGAAATCGTTATTTTCGGAACACACACATCAGAAATATTTTTGCCATTAACATCACAGTTTGTATTTGTATATGTTTATGTACTTTATCAACTTTTGTTACAAAAATATTTAGTAAATTACATATTTGTTTTTTAGAAGCCAGATATTAAATTTTTTTCATATTTGTCAAAATATATAAGGTACCTTAAACTCAGATAAATATATCGTAATCTATGAACAATTTTAAAGATTTAATGAATTTTTATGAATATTTTTGTTCACAAACTCAGCTCATAGCATATAATTTGTTCAACAGATATTTATCGACTCCTGATAATAAAAATTCTGATATCAACTACTTTTAAAACATATCTAGTAACATGGCATATTATTTAAATGTAGAAAATAATTTTTCCCGAATTGCAATTCAAAAGAAACTTTTTATGCTTCACTGTAGTTAGATACTTTTTTTTAATTTTAATGTAATTTTAAAAATGTATGCAAAGTGTTTAAATTACTTTATTGCTTTAGATAAATTTTGATTTTACGCAAAAATTTCAGAAACTCATGCCTTTAAGTTGACTTATTTATTTGATCTCCAAAACTGGAAGAAAAACTGTTTTTAGAATTACTACAATGATGGAATAGAATGAAGTTTTTAGGCATTTAAATGAATTACATGGAGCAAAAATCAATAGATTAGGAGTGATTGTAAATCAATTGTAATTAACAGTCATTTTTCGAAAACATATATAAATTCTTCATTTGTAGTGTTAATTAAAATAATTTATTTATATATAACTAATTTAAGTTAAATTTGAAGTAAACCTCTCATTTACTGGGTTTCTTATTTGCTGGAAGTATGTAGTTTAAGTTGAAATAAAAGAAAGCAAATTCAAATTCCTAAAGAAAAATATATTCTGGGAAGAATACTCAGGAGGAAGAGTAATTTTTATTTATAACATTTTAGATTAATGAATGCAATATTCCATGAATTAAGGATAAATAATAGTACTTTGATAATAATAAATCCTTTCATTTTAATTCAGAAATATTTCTGAAGGAAATTATTTATAAGTTAAAAGTGTAAAAGTCAAAGTTACTCTCTTCTTAAAAGATATTTGTTAAAGAATTATTGATACATGATCATTAGGCGTTCTGAATTATTTTTTGATATAAACATTTTTAAAAATGATTTGAATAATGAATTTGATTTTTAGTTTATTTTAGTTTTTATTAACGTCACACTAGAAGCAACACGAGGGCTATTGGCGACGAACCTCGTAATTTTGAACCTCGGTCAAGTGACGAGGGCCACACCTGAACTCGTACATCCCTTTCTATACTTCTACACCATGCCACGGAAGGACTTTGGGCCCCGACAGATTTAACGTGTATCAGCCCCGGTTGCAAGGCGGGTCTTTAACGGTCAAGGATCGAGCCTTCAATTGAACGATAACCGCCTGCCACGAATTCGAAATCATGACCACTAGGCTACCACGGCCACATGATGAATTTGGTACCTTAATTAAAAGCTGGCACATTCATGTTATCAGTCTTTTCTGCAAATCGAAAAATTTTATTTGGCAGTGGGAAAAACTTCTAACGCAGTCAAATTTAAAAAAAAGAAGAGCAATAACAATAAAATCAAAAAAGTATTTAGTTACACATATCTCTCTCTATTTCTCCCTCAACAAAAAATATTATAAGTAGAAAAAATATTTTAAAACATTTTCAATGAAATTTAAAGCAGAAGAACAAAAGGAATACTTTCTATTGTATTATTTTTCAAAGAAATAATTTAAACTTGTTTCGATGTTTTTTGTTTGCAATCGTAATAAAGTGCTAATAAAGTTGTACTATGTATCTAGTGTAAAACTTAGCGCAAATTCAGTAAACAAATAGATTCTCTCAATACTTAAGTGGAAGGTCAAACTATAAAATGAACCAGGGATCGTAAAAGCGTTTATTGTCAGCGGTTTTGCGAATACCTCGATAAGCCTTTTCAACGTCTTTTTTTCCTTATATCGATTCATTTCCTGCCAGTGAAAATAATAAGTACTATAAGTATTTAATTATCAGCCATTCCTGCATTTTCGCTTTTGAAAATAATTAATAGCGATTGTTATGATAAAGAGTGGTTTTTAATCCTTAAAGAATTGAATCTTTTACTTCTCTAAAAGAATCCCTGACTTTATTTATTGCGGTGCTTGATTCGAGAGAAGAAATATTCGCACTTTAGCTAATCCTCAAAGCCCATTTCATAAAATTTATCGATGTGTATTATGCCTTTATTTGCTTTAAGCTAATGAGAAAACGCTGAATCAATTATAGCCATGATTTTTCTTTTAAGCCAAGATATAAGTACCATTAATTGCAAGTTGTATCTCTAATTTCAACACAAAAATTTTAAACAACCTTAATTGATTATAATATATATGCATCCCATCTATTCGTAATTTTAAACAAAGGATTTCCGTTCATATTCAATCTATTTTGGGTTTCCATTACTCTAGAACAAAAATTATTTTGGGTGAAAAGTTTTACATGTTGCTTTTCTGTCTTAATGTGCATTAAGATACATTTTAATGCTCCCCGAAGGAAATAATGTTCTTTAATGGATATTGCAATTAAATATATCCTATTTTTTCATTTTAATTGAAAATATCCTTTTATTGACTGAAAACCTTGCCAAATTTTTAGCTATTTTTTTAAAAAAAATGGTTAATTTTTATTTGAAATTACAAATTTATTTAATATAAATCATTTAATTTTTTTGTAAGAAAGATATTGTTCATACCATTTATTTTATTGTTTAAAATAAAAACATTCACTTTTCTGCCTAAGAGTTTTTTTATTTCAAGTTATGGTATAATTAATTTTTCAAGAAATTTGAAATAGATTTCTTTATAGTAAATTTCCTTAGAAGTTTCATTTAGATACAATGCTATTAGTATTTTCTGTAGTTAAGATAAATATACCGGAAACGCTATATATAACTATAAAGATTTAAATTTATTGAATAAAATGCCTATTGATATGATATTTCATTATTTTTTAATGCCATCTAATCGTTTTAAAGTGTGATGTTTTAACTGGAATAATTATGTTTAATTGATACTAAATGTATTAATTATCAATCAGTCATGCAATGTTTTCCATTATTTTATAATGAAAATACAGTTATGTTTTATATTTTAATAAGAATTTCCTCAGTATTTTTAGATTAATTAGAATCAAATTTACAACTTCGTTCATATTCCACGTATTAGAATTTATCATTTAAAACTTTGTATATTTTAACATTTCTTTTGTAGAATCTCAACTTAAAAGCATATTGAAGCACTTTTCCAATTTAAATTAACTGAACACTAAATGCTCTAACGTAAAAACACTCCTGTACAATCACGAATTACCATGCTTTAAATTATATAAAATAGCATAAGTTTGGTTTGTTATTCTTATTTATCTCATTAGAGTTATAAAAATAACATGGAATTTAACTCAAATGCATTGGAAATTGATAAGTTATGAATTGCGAAAATAATTCTCCTCTTTTTTTTATTATCGTTTGAAAAATGTGTGCGTATACGTTATACTTATCCAATCATTAAAACCTATTATAATTAACAGTACATTTAATAACATTTTAGAGATTAACATTGAATTAAATCTCAAATAAAATTAGTAAGATTATCTAAACAAATTTAAATTACTCATAGCAGAATATTATTTAATTTAAATATATGCTTATTTTTGAAGAAAATCATGTTTACATGAACTTATTTTATTATTATTAATGAAAACATTTAAAAGACCTTTTCTTAGTTAGTTTGTAATGATTTATCTTCGGTTTGATTAAGACACACAGTAACGCATTAATAAACAGCCAAAAATCTTTAACCACTTTATTCTATCTTCGAATAAGCAACATCAAAACAATTTAAAAATATGTAGCGGTTGACTAATTGCGTCCTTAACCAAATATCATTATGAAGAATTCTACTTATTTTGATAACTTTTAACAATCGATTTCAAATCATTGGATTCGATACAAGTAAACCTCTAGTGACGGGATCCGAGTATCGTATGTACACTCAGTATATTACCTCTCAGTAACTCGAACTAATGTAGAGTTCTTATGAATATACTTAATTCTACCTTCTCTTTCTTCTTCACTACTCTTCTTCTTTTATAGTAAATCTCATTTACTTATATCATGGTTCTTTCTCGAGGGTAAAGGGAAATGTGAACCCCTTACAAGTTGTAAAGAAAACAAAACTACCTTAATTTCTCTGACATTTATTTATTAGAAATAAGAATTTACTTTGAAGGCAGTAAATGTTATAGCTCCTTTTTAAATTAAATACTAACTCTTTTTCTTTTTTGTGCAAACTATACTTAAATTTTAATAAGCTTTTCAAAATTGACTCATGCTCATACGGACATATAAACTATTCATAATTTCCTTTATTTCAAGATTAAAAACATAATAAAAATAGAACTTATTTCAGAAAGATCAAATGGTCTTTTTCTAATATGATACACATGGTCTCTTACTTCTAATTATGCAGTTCTAATTTCTATGCAAAGCACAATAACAAAAGTGAATTGCATTCCTCTACATTTCGCTTTGGTTTGGAAAGACGGTAACGTGATAAAAACTAAATACAGAAGAACATCTACTTAAACAAATCTAATTTGTTGGGAACAAATAATTAATCGAGTCATACTTAGAGTCGTGATGTACTTTACATTATTCATTTCTTTATTTAGTTCCAAAGCGCATAATTTCTTTCCTTGTATCAGTTATAGGAACAAACTCAATAAAAAAGATGATTTCCTATCATATAAATCTTAGATTCCTGTGGGTGATTAGTAGCAGCAATATATATATATATATATATATATATTTGTATGGATTTCTCTTAGAATTAAATGACTGTTAAACTTGCTGAACTTGTTAACGCCCGTCTATCAAAAGCAATAATAAAAAAATCTTTTAGAAATTATGTCTTTCTCAATAACTAAATGCATAATGATTTCTTACATTTTTAATAATTCCTTTTAATTTTTTACATTTTTATTAAGACATTGGTGAACAATTGCTAAGGACTGATGGTATTATCACTCATAGCAGCCACAAAAGGAAAGGAAACAAAATGAAGAATTTTTGAATAAATATTGGAAGTAGGATGAAATGGAATGCGTATGTAAATATGCTGTTCCTAGCTCGTTCGTCACATGATAGCATTGATTAAAGATATAAAAGAGGTTTCATGCGAGCGGATAGCTACTGTTAAAAGTGAAAATTTGACGGGAAAGAATTAATTGACGAACAAGAAAATTTCGGTTTGTCTTCTCACCATCTCACACATGATTTTACACTTGGCCGTATTTTTGGAAATTTTGAAGAAAGGTGAAACATAATAGATTTTTTTGAGAGTTCAGCATCATCTACAGCGTTATTTCACTGATGTGAGAATCATTTAAAACAGCTCATTCATTCATTTCGCCGTATACGTCAATTCGTGGCTGTTCAACCATTCGATGTCGAGCCTCCCGGTAGCAGATAGATATATTTGAAGGTAGAATTGTGGGATTGATTCACTATAGACAGTCGCTGTAGCAGATTTGGCGCTACCCAACATGCTCCACTTGGAGGCTTGTTACTTTATACCCCTATTTAAAACAACTGGAATGTGTAGCAAGACGCAAGGAATGCCATGGTAGAATAACGACGCCAACAGGATAGAAATCCATTGCTGCATTGGAAAAAAAGAACCACAGAACTAGAGTTCAGAAGGTAAGGTAGCAAAAGAGTATTTTACTGTTACAAGACAGATGATGTACTAAAACTCTGTAGTAAAACGTTTTGCAGAAGGAGGACTATACATCCACAGACCTATTGTTTGCGTGCAATTGTCCAGACTGCAAAGTGGAGCACGGTTGCAGTGGTATCATGAACATCGAAATTAAAGCAAGCGGGACTAGACATACATACTATTCTTACATGAGAATAGGTCCAATCTGCCATCATATTGTAGATGCCAATTGATCTGGCATGAGGGTGGAACAGCATAATGTGCAGGAAATATCTAGGAAAGGAACCGACATTCGACATTCAGTGTTATGGTAGAGATAGATTTACTTACAACTATATGATTTGAGTTATAAGTTAGCAGAATAATTTAATCTCTGAGGAAGTTTTAGCTAAACAAGATTATAGGGATTATAAAACAAGGATATTCTGGAATAGCAAATATGATAAAAAAAATTTGGTTTTTATGATAACTATAAGAGGATAATAAGAATTAGGGTACATAAAGATTAGAATAAAGTTATAATTTTAGAAATGTTGAGTTAAATTACAATATTTGTAACTATAAGATGTCCAAAACTTGCAAAATGATTAATAATGAGCATTTTAAGTCTAATTCCAAATTTATTTGTTATGAAACTTATTGCTGTGTTTATTAACTTAAATATAAAATTTGTGATCATTAAATATATAAGTTAAACTTGTAATAATAGTTATATACATATTGAACAACAAATAAATGATACTAATAACTTTATGGATATTAAAATTGCAACAATAATGAAGTTAGACACTTTAATATTTTTAAATGTGAAAATTTATAGTACTACGATAGTGCCCAACACTAAAAGAAGGTTATGGCATGAAAACTATTTTAATAAGGATTTCAATACAATATACATATATTGTATAATGTTTTGCATTTTAATAAAATATGATTCAAATTTTTTTGTAAAACGACGAGAAATAATGTTTTTATAGGAATTAGGGGTTTAATACTCTCAGTGTTTCTAATAAATTTAGAAATGGAAAAAGAAAATGTATGCACATGAATGTTGTTAAAGAAAAATAATTTATACAATAAATAATAAATTTGAAAGAGATTTCTATATTAAAAGTGTTAATTACTTTCTTTTTGGTATGATGAAAAGAGAAATTAAAATTTTAAAGAATTTTATTAATATTTAAAATAAAATAGATAGTACTTGCTTATATATTGTTAAGGATACATGTAAATTTTTAATTCATAAACTTAAAATCGGTGGTAGTAATATTAATAACAAAAAATGACTGTTGTAGTATTAATCTAAGAAATAAATCCTCTGATAAAATAATTTTCGCAATATTCTTCATAAGTATAAGAAATTAGGTTATATTGATAATATTAATTAATATTAAAAGAGCTTTAAATGTAATAAAAATATGGGTCGATCGAATTATAGTTATAATAATTGTAAAGATTTACAAAACAATGATGTATGCATTTGTAAGGGTTATAAAAAATATTTAATGGAAAAATACTTACATGTAAACTAAATATTATTAAGGATAAAAAATCTTAGAAAAATTATAAATACATGTACTGATTCCAGACTTAAAATTTCTAACAATGCTATAATAACTATATTAAAAAAAATAATGAAGACAATAGAAATTTTTGACTAATTTGACTATTAAATATAATTTACCTATTGAAGCTTTTAAAGAATATCAATGCAGTATTAATGAAGAGGTTTAATATTGGAATTTTAAGACAGAGAGCACTGAGTTTAAAGACCTAAAAAGATCTAAAAAATCTAGAGGATTAGTTCATTATTTGTTACATTGATAATGTCCCAGGAAACTATGCTATTATTTGCAAAAAAACTTTATGCTACTATATATATATATATATATAATAAGTATTTTTTACTTATAATACTTTTATTAAACTGCTATTAATGATAGAGAAATTCTGAATAAAATTAAGCTGAATAGAAGAAAATAAGTCACATTCTTAATTTTGTAAAATTTCCTCATATCCTGAATTTCATAAAGTACCTACTAAATTAAGAACTGTGGCTAAAGGTTTCAATACATACAATACTAAATCTGGTAAAATATTACACCAGATTTTACAAAATACTATAGATGGTTGTGATAAGATTGTTATTATTAAAAAGGAATGAAATTATTAATTATGTTAATGACAAAGCGACTTATTCAATTTATAGTTATGACTTTGAACATTTTTTAAATTCAATAGTTATAAAGAATTTAATTTTAAAGTTTTTCTGATTAGTTATAAAAAATTAAAAAATAATAACTCTATATGTTATGAGAAATTTAAATTTCTTATTTATCTTATCTTAATAGAAATTTATATTTCTTATAGTTAAAAATATTTAAAAAAAATTAAAGGAATACCACAGAGTGGACCAGCTATTAATAGTCTTGCCAATATTTACTTACATTTTTATGAACAAAATTTTATGGACAACAATAAATTCACTTTTAGATATAAAGGGGACTTTAAAAAATTTCAAAATAAATTTAACCCACATTTTAAACCGGGTTTATCATTTAATCCTTCTTATTTAAATCTGATTCAGACTAATAGAAATTCTGATGAAAAAGGCAATTTGGATATTAACTCAAAAATTTTTGATAAGAATGATAATTATTTTTTCCAATCAAAAGAGTACTTTTCTTTGATAGCAATTTAATCTTAAATATTTTTAAAAATATAGTACTTAATTAAATTCTTCGAAATATTAAATTAGTTAAGGTGCCTTTAAAATTTCAAAAGAATTTAAAACCATTCTTTCATACTTGTGTTGAAGCTGATTACCCAATTAATTTTTAAAACCAAATTTGAAGTATAGAAATTATAAAATAGATTAATTTTTGAAATTACCTAGTACAATTACTTTCTTCTTTTTGTTGTTTTTTTTGTGTTTAATTTCTACTAAAATTTTTAAAAATACCTTTTTTAAGTACTTTTATAATATTTGCTAAACTTTTTTTAAATTTAACATACATTTTTTAAATTCTAATTCTGATTCATAGAGGATGATACTGCCATTATGTTTAATTTGAGTTATTAATTTGAGTTCTTGGCGACAAGAGTAAGTCTTAGAAAAGGACGAAATTATTGTTGTTTAAAGATGAGTGAGTTTTATTCTAGTTTTTTTCTTGATTTTAATTTTTTTTTGTATTAGAGCTCATTATTTTTATGTTGTAGTTTTCATTGAATTTAAATTTAAAATAGATGTATTCTGACAATTTTCCTTTTGTTTCCTCATTATTTTCTTTCTGTGTTATATTAGGTCTCTGTTGGTGCTTTTGTTTTATAGAGCTAGTATTGATTATGAAGGTTTGATCATTAAAACACTTTTAAGTAGAGTATATCCTAGAGGCCGCATTACAAAACTTTATTTCCAGTTTATCCATTTTTAAAGGATTTTTTTTTTCAATTATTTATTGTTTTTTTTTTTACGTAATTCTTCTTGTTATAAGTTTTTTGCATTTCTTTCCCTTATTTTAAAAATGTTTATTCCTTAAGATGTAAGTTAACTTAGTAATTTTTTTAGATTTTTTAGTACTTTAAAAATTTATTGTAGTTATTAAATTTGGATTATCTCTGTATTGTATAATGTATTATGTTTATTTGCATTGAAGTTTTGCTTTCACACACACACGCACAAACACACACACGATGATTGTGAGTTATCACCGTGTCAATTATGTTTTTTTAATTTTGTTATTTTAATGTCATTCCAAATTCTTACATGGAAACTACTACTACTTTTCATTTTAGAAAAGCGAATCTTTTTTGTAGATTTAACCTCTTGAGCTTCATTTGGAGTATTTAAATTCAAGGTTTGGTTGACAGCAGTCTCATTTCGTCTTCTCTAGCTTTACTACTGCCTCGCGTGTTACCATGCCAATGCTACCGTGCTTGAGATAATAAGGTGTAAATGATCCACTTCAACGGAAAAAAGAAATTTTTTGTTTACCTGAACTTATTCACAACTTATACCAAAAAATTTATTTTCACTTTTCATTAGGGAATTATATTTTATTTCATATATATGTGTGTATATAACAAAAATAAAACATGAAACTAAAATATGAAATCTCAATTCGTAATATAAAGTAACCAAAAATTACCTATATCTTGAAAAGTAAAAAAAAGTGATATTAAATAATCTGTTGAATTAATACAAGCTGTGTAGAGGTGTGAAATGACAGACATGGTTAAACAGGGTTTTCTGAATCCAAACCATCCAACTCAGCGTATTATTTTATATCAACCTGGTTACACCTAAATCGAAGGAGCAAAGCTTCTATATACATCTAAAAAGTACAATCGAATTATTCAAATTTATATTACACTCTATTCCATTTACACTATTTTAAGCTCAATAAATAATTACGGAGCTGTTACTCACATATTGTTAATTATTGTTTCTATAAAATATTAAAAAAGTAGTTACACACACACACATATATATAATACTAATTATTCAAAGAAATAATTTAAAAACAAATTAATATTTATGCAGATAATATAGAAATTTTTTTATAACAATTACTCAATATGAAATATGAAACCTATATACCAAAAATCAAAAATCTTTGGATCTATTAAGAAAACAGAAATTTTTTTTAAGAGAAAGCCAAGTGAAAGAAAAGAAAGAATTTGAAATATTGGAAATAATACAATTAATATTGTTCCATACTTTGGAATGGAGTAGTATGTGTTTATGCCGGCAAGTACTGATAAAACAATCACACTTCACGGAATTACATTGTAAAAAATATGATAAATAATTTGAAATTATTGTTATCTATAAACTCACATTCAAAGAAATGTAAATAAATATTTGCCATACTATTATTAGATGAACCTTCTTTTGAGGTATACCTTTTTTTAATTGTATATAGTTTTTACCATTATAACTAGTATAATTTTCTTTTAATACAAGATTAATAAGAAATATAATTTTTTCATAATTAATTTTAAATCTTTATAATTATCCAAATAGCCTTAATTAAGTCATCTAAATCAATGGAATGAAAAAAATCTTCAAAGACGTAACTATAAATAGAGTAAATGTTCTTATCTGTATATAGTTAAGAATTTTATAACAATTTTTAATAATAGTAATCTTATTAAAATTATGAATAGTATTTCTTAAAACCTTTTTTTTGCAAGATTTTTATAACTGCAGTAATGTAAATATTTGAACCATTAGACAGAGTTCTAAATTTAAAAGGAGTTTTGTGAAAGTTAGGAGTTAGAAATATGTGAGGAAATTTTTTCAAATTCAAAGTATAGCCTATTTTTTTTTTATATAAGTCTGTACTTCTATTATTTCATTATCTATCACTATTATTAACACTAATAAAGGCATTATTATTAGTTAAATGCTTATACGTCAAATCAACTAAAATTTCTTACAAATAGTCGCATAATTACTTAGTACCTTATGAGTATAGCAAATAAGGAATTCTGAATTCATCTTGTAACTTTTTAACATAACTTTATTAAATCTCTAGTCTTAGTGCAATCATTTATCTCAAAGCTCTTGTATTTCAATTCTTCATAAATTCTTCTTCTCCAAAGTCAACACATATCATTTTAAATTACTTTATCTTCGTTTTTAACACTTTTGCCTTCATTAATAGTTTCTTATGATCTTTTCAGTTTTTAAGCACTTCCTGATATACTGATATATTATAGTTATTTAGTACTCCATTTATTATATATACATGTGTGTGTGAGTGTAAAGTATTTTACTTTACACTATTACTATTTAATTAATTTTTACAAAACAAGAGTCGAAGCCAATTTCAGTTTCATAGAACTATTTTATAGTAGCGGAGAAAGAGACCATTTCCACATGGTGGGGATTACACAACTCCACCGTTTGATACAGATTATGACAGCATGAATATGACAGCAAGAGTGAGCAAGAGAGGAGTAAGAAGAGAGCATTTTTCACTGTGTTTTTGTTTATATAATAGGGAAATTTCACTTTAAATATCAGAGATCATGGGGTCTGTATGGAGGGATTTCAAAGGAATTTAAGTGTAGACTTAAAGTCTGGTCGGGATCATCCCTACAAGTCTGTACCGTGGGATAATGCTGATTTAACTGATTTTAAGAGCGCGATTGCATAAATTAAAAAGAAAAAGGTATCGTATCAGGAAATAAGAATGAACATTATCTTTTAAAGGAGAGAATCGGAAAATTTAGGAAATTAAATTATTATTGTGAGAAATTAATAGGAAGTAAGTTAAATCATTAAAGTTTTATTTTAGCTTCATCAAAATAAATTATCCTATTAAAGTTTTAAATACGCACTTGAATGTAATAAGTATAAAATAAAATAACCATGATATTTTTTGCATAAATAATTAATAATTAAAATAAATTTAGATATTTTGAATCATAAATATTTATTTTTTCAATTTTCGGTCTCTAGATGACGACACAAGTTTCTTATATGAAAATGTTTGGCTTAATTTGATTATCTTATAGGATTAAATTAAATTATAAAAAAGGGGGAAAAGGTTTCTTAAAACTATTTTAGAATTATTTTACTGCTATATATTTTAGTTTTATTAGAATAACAGTATTCTTTGTTCTTAAGCTGAATTAGTGCGAAATATAGCCTTTGTTAATCTATATCCGATTAATTTAACCATTTAACCTTTAAAGCAGAATTGATGACTAATAGATTGTATGCAAAAACATTTTGACGGATAAAAATATCGAAAAGATCAGTTGAATGATTGAGGTAAGAGTTATAATAATTTAATCTTTGACACTTAATCTTAAAACGTGTTTATTTGTATTTTAAGAGATTATTTTAAGTTAATTAAAATAGATTTAAGATTTATTTACTCTTTATATTCTTTCTATTTAGTTTTTGATGTTTTTTCCACTTTTAAAAGTTTGGTCTTTAATTTTTGAATTATATGTTTTTTTTTTTACCAATTTGTTATAAGGTAATTTGCTGAATGGGAAGGTTTGGAACCTTTAAAACTAGTTTAACTACACTTTTTTCTGTCCTAAGCCAGAAATAGCATTTTAAATTATTTCACCTCCTGTCATGATTTGTTTCCCTTATTTTCTAAATTTATAATTTTATAAGTTTTTCTTAGTAATTGTTTATTTTCAATAAATTCGTAGTAATAATTCAATTTAATTTTTATTAACAGTTTGTTTTTCAATAATTTTAATTATTGGTTTAATTTTTTATAAATGCTATAATTAGGTAATTTATCATTAGCTTATTTATATGAGCATATAAATATGTTAATGTTTATATATATATATATATATAATTAAAATTATCATAGAAGCAGAAATTAAATTATAATTTTTTTTTTAAATTACATATACAAATAAGTTTTGGGATTATAGGAAACGCTTAAGAAAAATCAATTTTTATAAGTGAAAAATTCTAGAACAAAAGAAAAAAGAGTAAAACTACTCCACAAAGCAATTTAGAAAGCAATCAAGTAACTGAAAATATAAAGAACAAACACAAATAGCTAGAAGATAAAATTTAAATCATGAATAAGTACAAACAAAGGCGTGGAGAATATAGAAAACAAAGGAGTGAAAAACCATAAGGAAAGGAAAATATATAATTTATTTATGAACTCTGAATCTGGATTTTGACAGATTGACTGGTTAAACTTTTTTCAAAAGTTCAACAATCCCTACAGAAAAATGTTATAAACTAATATGGAAATTTTATAAATAAAACACACACATTGTATTGGAAGAAATCAAATTAATGTATACATATTAAAAAAGATTAAGAAACTTAAAACATGCATAGCAACAACAATGCATGAATCCTACTCTTACAAAACAAAATTTTCCTACGCAAGCTGATACTAGAAAAGTAGCAAGGTCTTTTATCAGAGAGGAAGAGTACTAATGCAGAAGAATTTTGATGCCATTAAAGCATAAATAAAATTAAAATGAAAAGCAAAATAGGGGAGAAAATAAAGGAAGAAAAAGAGAAAAAGGTATCTAAAATTGAATTTAAAAAGAGAAAAAACCAAATTTAAAAAGAGAAAAAACCGAATTTAAAAATAATTTTTAAAAACAAAATTTTGAAAAAAAAAAAAAAAATTAAAGAAAACGAAAAATTATCTGAACTTTATCATTAGTATATTTTAAATTACTCTCAATAAAATCCAATGTAAATTATGCTTGTAAACTAATTATTTAAAATTTATCTAAGTTATATATATGTTTTGTATTTTAGAGGCAATTCTAATGCTTCGTAAGATTTCATTGTAAGTTATTTCCTAACAGTATTCAAACCTTATGAATTTCCTAATGAAGAAATTACACTTTCCCGACCCCCCCCCCCCGAAACCCCCCCTCTTTTATCATATATATTGCTGAAATTTCACTACCTTCTGTTCGCTTAAAACTATCTAAATATTCCGATTAATTTATATTAACATTTGTTTGCAATAAATTTAAATGCTCTGGATAAACATATAAGAAAGTTAAATTTATTACTATTATGGATCTGTAAGAAAATAACACAATCAACTAATCAACTAAATTCTAAAACTGTTACAACCAAAAAATTATCTCCATAAAAATGTAAATAAATACTGGCTACACATTTGCTTGCAAGCCCACCGTGTAGTATACCTTTAATCTGTGTTTATAAATTTTATTATCAAGCAATACATTATATTCTTTCAAGACCAACATAGCTAAGTAATTAAATTTTTCTTAAGCAATAACCTTCCTAATAATAAATTTCTTATAAATCTCACAGAATTTTAATAAGATCCTCTATGTTAATAGAATTCAAAAGATCTTCAATATTGTAGCTATAAATAGCATAAATCTGCTTATTATTAATACATTTAACTACATTAGCATTATATTTAATAACTTTAATAATGTTCCTCTGATAATATACATTTGTATAATTTTTTTTACCAGCAAGAGCCATTAGTTACTGTTCTAAATATAATTACATTTTTATGAAATTTTTGTGTTGAACGTGTGAGGTAATTTAACATTATTAATATCAGCATCAATCTACAAATAAAAAGCAATAATTCTATTAGAAAATTCCTTCCGGTTACTGTTCACAACTTTAAAGAAGTTATTATTCTCAAGATGCTTATTTCTTAAATTAATGTAGAATTTTTTTGCATATAATAGCATAATCATTAGGTACTTTGTCTGCTATAATAAACCTGTCCTAGAGATTTATAACAGCAGTTTTTAAAATTTTCAAGTAAATATCCTTGTTATTGTTAACATCTAATTTTCTAAAGACCAATTTTTAATATTATAATTAGTACAATCTTTAAACTGCTTAAAAGTTTTAATGGAAGAACATAGTTAATTGTTATTTTAGTAAAAAAATTATCATTATACACACACACACACACACACACACACACACACACACACA
>BMAW01095097.1:611566-727170 GCA_019974015.1 Nephila pilipes
CACACACACACACACATATACATACAAATGACTGCCGCAGGACTTCTACAGCTTCACGGTTCTCACCTGAGTTGTATGCTGCCTCTTGAACTATAGTCTCACACTGTCTGTAATTTCCCGAAGGCTTCATGAGAGATGGATCTTTACTAGAAGATCCGTTGTTTCCTCTCGCTCCCTGCAGCACACAAGAGAGCTCGCTTAGCATGGTGTAGACAGCATGTACCTTGAACTAGACATCAGAGGAGCATCGTTCTTCTCACAGATGAGTCGAGTTTCAGCCGGGACATTAATTCTCGGCGCACTTGCATCTGAAGAGAGTCTGCGATGCAATACCATCCCTCCCTCATCAGGGAAAATAATCATTAGGATGGTGGAGATGAAATGGATTGGACAGACATTATGATGTTTGCCTTATCAGGAACTCAGTTGGTTTTGGACAACAACATTCGTTCACATAGGGCTTAGTTGACTGACAATTACCTGGGAAGTGAGGATATTTGTCGCATTGATTGGTCAGCCAGATGTTCAGACCTTAACCCTACAGAGTATGCTGGAGTAGCTCTTGGGAGAGGAATTGCTTCTAGCTATCCTCTTCCGAGGACTATACCCGAATCATATTCCACGTAATATTAAATAACACTGCTGACCATTAAAATTGTAACACCTGGTAAGAATGATCTGACGAACGTCAAAATCGTATGAAAGGAAGAAGTAACTGGGATTAGTATTTCAGCGCATTTAGTGGGCGTAAGAGGGAGAAATGACATTTGAAACACTGCACAAAAGAAAAATTGTGTAGTGGATTTCTCATTCGGAAAGCGCTTTGTAAGATCTGAATTTGCTCAGAATATCATGTTATGCCTCCAATAAGAAAAAGAAATGCTTACCGGCAAGTGTCGGAATTCGATAGAGGCATGATCGTTGGCTATCGAGAGTGTGGACTATTGTTCTGTGATATTGCCCGTCACACTGGAAGAAATCCAACCACTGTCAAGCGAATATGTAATCAATAGGTTGCTGAGCGTTATACTGAACGGCAATCAGGATCTCCACGCCCTCCCAAGATTAACTGTCTAGAGGACAAACATACCGTGAAGTCATCCTTGCAAAACCGTACAACCACATCACGGACCATTATTCAGGAAATGGGCATGTTTGCAGCACGCCCAGTATCCGCTCGTAGGACGTTTGCAGAAGCTTGGATTGTCAGCACGGCGACCATTACTTCGGATTCCCTTGACAATGCAACGTAGAGAGAGACGGTGACTCTGGTTCGCCGAACGACAAAGTTGGATACAGGAATGGCCCAATGTTGTCTTTTCAGACTAGTCCCAGTTCTGCGTGCAGTATTCTTAAGGCCGTATACGTGTCTGGAGGCTCCGAGGAGACCTCTTGCCTCCAACCAGCATTTGATATAGGCATAGGGCCCCTGCACCTGGTGTGATGGCTTGGGCAACCATTGGTATACGACACGCGCATCTCTATTTAGGATCGACGGTAATTTGAACTCAGATTGGTACATTTCTGATATCTTATGTCTAATGGTTGTCAAATTTTCAAACCCTGTTAAACGCCATCTTCTAACAAGATAATTCAAGACCACATGTTGCCCTTCGTGATTTAACCTTCCTCGATACACAGGATATTCAATTGGTTCCCTGGCCTATAAGTCTCCAGATCTTTCACCCACTAAAGCATTTTGTCATGAGTTACAGAGAGACTGACACGCCACCCTTTCTCCAACTAATACGGTTGATTAAGTGTGGCATAGATTTGAAGCAGAATGGAATGAGTTGCTCGTTTCTGCCATCCAAGCCCAGTTCGACTCCATGTCTAACCGGAGAATAAGGGCCGTTTTAGCTGCCAGGGGCTGCTGCTGTTTCTACTAATTTCACATACCTGCAAACACCCAAGCTGCTTACAAATTTAATCATTTTGTCTTCATTCCGTACTGTTTACGTACAATAAATATCTCTTTTGTATTTGCTTCCCTTCATGGTATTGCAATTTTAATGGCCAGCTGTGTTGTTAATTGATCTTTTGATACTCAAAATAATTTAAATAAATACCATCAAATTTGTGTGTTGTTAAATATTCTTCATTTCATTTTCTTAAAGAATTAATTTTTCGTATTCTTTTAATCCTTTTTAATCTGTACAATTTTCATTTTTTTTTTTTTTATCTTTGTTTCATTTTTTTTTTTAAAAAAAAAAAAAACATTTCTTTTGTGTCAATTTCAATCAAAACTTTGGTATATAAATTGCTGCACTGGATTTTAATTCTAATTTTAGAGTATAGAGGGCAGTATTGACTTTTATATAATTGCTTTTTTTAAGGTGCCAAACGTTATCTAAGGACGAAACGACTAATTTAATATTGGTTAAATTTTATGAGAGGCACTTTTTATTTATTCTAATTATTAATATTATAATTTGCCATCCCTTCTCTTACTTTGCTTTTATGCAGTCTATAATTAGTTATTTAAACTGTCTATGGTTTTTTTTTCAAGCTGTGCTTTTTTAAGAATATTTACTATTTGTGTGCATTATTCTCTTTGTCTCTAGTATATAGGTTTTATCTAATATTATAAAGCTATGACTTATTATGAAGGTTTGATAATTAAAATATGTATAAGTAGATTCCACTGTCCTAATCCAGTGGCATTATTAAATAGCTTTATTTACATTTTTTTATTTTTAAAGGATTTTCTTTCTCAATCTCCTTTTTCTGTTTTTCTCCTCCTGCCTGTCAATGTTTCTTTTGTGTCTATTCGTAATTATTTTTGTAATTTGTATCTGTTTCTTATTTTAATATTTAATTTTAAATAATCTTCCATTTTAATTTTAAATATTTTTTATAGGGTTTGTATTTTTGGATTTCAACATTTATAACATAACTACTTAATATTAAATTTGGATTTTGATTCCTTTTGATATAGTTTAGCTTTGTATATATATATATATATATATATATATATATATATATATATATATATGTATAATATGGCATACGTCAAGTTTTTATTTCACACATTCGGATATATAGCAACTTTTCTTTACATTATTTTTTTTAAAAATTATGCAATGATAAATTTATGAATATAGGATATCATGAAGAACTCCAAGACTTAAGCATTTATCTGATAGATTGTTGTTATTTATGCCTGAAAGACTAATTTCTTAACATTTTAAATCAGATTGAAATCCAAATTTTTGAGCTGAACCCCCCCCCCAGGTATGTCTGCATCATTAATGTAGAAGACATAGAATGTTCTATAGCAGATATAAATATTTTCTATAATATGCTATATCGTACGAAATCCTTATGTCTGATGCAGACGTAACTTTGCTTCAGATATCACCACATTTCAATTGCTTAATTTCGTACAATCTGCATTACGCTTCAGTTAGCCAATTCAAAAGTACGGCAATACAATTACTAATCCTGTGATTTTTCTGAGCCACAGGAAAATCAGTACTTGTAAATTACCTTATTATATCACTTTTTAATTTCAATATATTAGCTATCGTATTTTCAAGCTTGTTATTTTGGGAAAATTATATGTATATACTACCATAACCGAATAGATTCAGTATTCCACGTTAAATAAGTTTTTTTTATATAATTTAATTAGCAATTTCGTACAGAGAGTTATGGTTCTTCCAAGTTTTATTGTTTTAAGTTGAAATTACTTATGTAGCTAAAATTTTAGCTACAAATATACCATATCTGTTAAATAAATTAGATCTTTTGACATAATTTCTTATTTGTATTTATATTTATTGTAGTTTCTGAACTATTAAAGCATTCATAATCCTGAATTGTTATAATTTGAAATGCTCAAAAAGCAAATCGTTTTCCTTTTAACTGTAAATCTACTTTTACTTGAAAAAGATTTATTTTTAAAAATCCTCATGACTAGCAGATTTTCTATTTCCGCTCCATGGATTTTTTTTTATCATCAATTTAAACGGCGTTCAATGTTGATGAAATTTTGAGCACGACAGAAAATTATTCTGATCTTGTCCGAGCGTGTTGAGTTTTAACTTTTATCTGGAAATGTTAAGTAATTAATATGTAATGATTATCACTAAATGGAATTTTACCACACACGCAGATATATATATATGAAATTGAAGGAAAGTTCCTAGTTTCATCCTCTACACCTGTAGCCATGATAGCGAAACAACGTATCTGGCTTTCTCAGATTTGTATAATGAAACACACCAAATCGAGTGGACGTAGATTGAACTTCGTCCCCCGCTAATACAATGTAATTGCTTCTCTCTCGTGTTAAATTAAAAAAGGTATAATTTCAAGATTTTCCAAATATATTTATTGTGCACAACGAATGGAGACATTCGTCTTCCCCCATATATATATATATATATATATATATATATATATATATATATATATACATACATATTAATATTTTATTAATGCATAAAGTTTTATACATTAATCAGTATTGTTAGTTTTATTTAACAATATTTCTTAGATCACACACAGTTTTGATGCGCGCTATAAGTATAATTATTACATTACGTAAATAGAATTGTTATAAATTTATTGATATTTTTTTAGATACTCATATAACTGAAAATATATGCCAAAAGAAAAATTTTATAGTTTATGATGAAATATGAGATTCTTTATGGAAATTTTTTTTTGCATCATTTTGTGAAATTTTAAATTATCATAGTGTTCTATGTGCGCGTGCTTAGTTAATAATCTATTGGATATGTATTACTATTTTATTTTATTGTGAGTAGAAGGAAATCTAAAGGCAATTAATATGGATTTTGTAGTAATTTTTTTTCAAGAATTGCAGGAGTTGCATGAAGGTTTACTACGTTCCATAGACAATAGCATTGGCACAAGCCCTTGCTCACATTTTAAAATTAATTATGTGTCCTGTAACAAACAAGACATTATATTAAGATACAACAGCCTCGCATTCAACTGAACACTTCTCCTTTTCTCACAGAAATGTAGCAAATCCGGACGATCAAGTACAATTTAAAAATAAGTAGAAGACTCGATTTCGCTATTGAAAAAGAACCCGGAATAGTATCCCCCCACTTCTAAGCCATTAAAGGTTAACACAACCCCAAAAACCAGAAAAAAAAAGAAGTCCAAGTAAAAACCGATTTTCCGTAGGGTCTTAATTAGAGTCGGTTGAGAGGAATCCATTTCAAGACCTATTGGATGTCCATCGACCGGTAGGTGTTAGCGTCTCTACCAATGGATATTTATCGGAACTGGGCTCTCAAGAAAGCCCTAGAGATTTGGCCCCAAGGCTTTTCATCTTCATCTAGGAGCCTATCCATGTCAGGGGTTGACCCTATGCCCGCCCCCTTTTCCCTATATCCTTGTCTTGTGTTTAATGTCTGTGCTTTGCTATTTCCGCAAAGTCTGAAGGGCTTGACTTCAGACGGAGTTCTTCACTGGTAATCCTGTAGGTGATGGAAAGTCCTAATGTCGTTAATGTGAGAGCATCTTTCCATTTTACAAGTATTTCTTCGTGGAGAAGAAAAAGAAAAATGTCTTTCAAAATGAATTTTTTATGAAAGTAGTTGGTGGAAGGGTCATTTAAAATTTATTGTATTCATATTTGTGTATTATTTTAAGAATATCATAAACTTGGAATTTTTCTTAGGAGTTTATAATTTTCTTAGAAAAAATTATTTCAGTTTGCATTTTTTCATAAATGATTATTATTACAACACAAAAATATACAAGACAAATGTAAATTAGAGGATGTCATCACGAAAAAATCTTATTTTTAGAAACAACTGTTGGAATATACATTTTCTAGCATTTAGATACAACTGTATTATACATTTACAAGTAATTACTTAAAGAAAAAAGAAAATATGAAATATTAAACTTGTTCTAACGAAAATCTCTATTTTGCTTTTTATTTTAAGAGTTTTCCTTGGTGATTTTTCGAAAAATTAGTGTGTGCATGCACTATTCATACATTTGAATTGCTCTAACATAACTTTATTTTATTCCAAATTAGGATTTGTCTACATTCTAAAAGTCTAAAAGAGACCCGTGAGTTTAATTTAATGTAAGACTACTTTCACGAAAGAGTTAATTGTAATTAGTTTCATATACATATATATATATATAATTATAAATCGAAACAAATTGGAAAAGTATGTATATTTTGTGCCTTTTATCGCAATGTTTTTGCTTGAAAACGAAATCTTTTCAGTTCCTTTTTTCATATTTTACGTAATTTCTGTTTGAAATAATTAAAGTAAACGCGTTTATTAAATTCATATTTGGTCTTGTAGGATGCGTATCAGTTAGTTTAATTTAAAAATAAGTTTGTCTAATTTGTAAATGAAAACAGCGCTCACAGAAAATTTTATTTTTTCTTCCATTTTTATTATTATTATATTGTTTTGTAAAAAAATAGTTTATTTTTGTTATTTTTTGACTAATGCCTTTCTTTTTTTTTGCACATAATGTAAAATATTGTAACGATTAATAGATATAAAATTGTAAAGCTTCATTAACTCTAGTGAATTAATTTCAGCTCTGCCTTTAAAAATATCTGTTGTTTTAAATACTTGATTTTGTAGTTATTTAATATTAAATGAAATTAGAAGTTAATTTTTCTAATTACAAAAAATAATTTGTAGCTTTTCTAACTGTTATCAATTGATTTATGTTTTTTAGATAAAAGGAGATTCTTTTTAAATACTGGGCTTATAAAGTCTATAAAACAATACTGTGTTGTAATTAAAGTAATTGTCATATTCTATAATTCATTAAAGCATTCTTTAGATTACTAATTTTAGATTATATTACTAATTTTTTACTAGGAAATTTTTATCGAACAAGCAATCCTTGTCATTCATTATAATGATAATGATACCCTTAGAAAATATGCTTGTAAATCACACGAATTTTTTTATGTTCACAATTAAATTTTCTAAAACCTGTAAAGAAACACACAGAAAGAAAATTTTTATTAAAAAGTTGTTTTGTCGGGAAATTGCAAATGTTTTTTGAATTCGTAAGAAACGTTCGATATATTTATGAATAAAAAAAAAGTAGAAACATTTCATTTCCTATAATGTATGAAGTCAAGAGGAGCTCTTTTTGTCTAAATTACATACTAACAAAATTATCAATTTCATTATTTCGAAACTCAATTTTTAAAAAAAAATTTGTTTTCCAACATAGACATAATTTTAATATCCATCTGAATTCATATTTAGAAGTCAACCAATTGGGAAGGAACACATTTTTCACCATTCATTTCATTTCTTGATTGATTGAGAATAAAAATTGTCACCTCAATTAATTCCAAATTTCAAATGAAAGTAAGTTAGCGTGGTATTGCACGTTATACATGCTAAATCTATCGGTGCTGAGAATTCTAAATCTATTTGTGTTTGCTTGACATAGAAGTTGGAAGAGTTGGGTGCCAACTCACAGATGTCGTTTTCTTCACTTGATCATGGTTCAAAATTACGACGTATGTCTTTAATAGCCCTCGTTTCGATTCTAAATTCGATCTTAATAAACAATAAATCAATTAATAAACTAAAAGAATAAAGTAAAAAAAGTAAAATAGTCATGTCTTTAATATTGTTCTTTGAACTAATTGATTAGTTTTATCTTGGCTTTTTAGGAATGCTCTTAATATCACTGTACATTATTGGAACATATTTTTACCAAGTTTTCTTGCTCTAATAAAAATGAGCCAATTTTTTGAACATAGAACCAATAAGTTCAATTGAACGTATTGGGAACTATGTTATAAAAGCAGATAAATTGAAATAAAATTGATTAAATTATTTACTAAAGTTTGTATTTGGAATGTTTTTGTTATTCAAAAATTAAAATATTACTTTAAGTAAGTTTTCAAAATTGGTCGAAATATTTGTAAAGGAACTCAAACTGAACATTTATCGAATAGAAATATTATTCAAGTATACTAAACATCATTAAAATGAATAGGTTAACATGTAAGTGACTACTGTTTACGTTAATTAATTATCACGAATATTCATTTATTCAATGAAAATCATTAGTTAGCCACCCAAGAGGCTATTGTTTTAGTTGCATCACTTTTGACATACCAGATCACTTTTCAATTTTTATATCATTTGCTTCAATTTTAATTACATTTTGCTTAAATATATTCATCGTTTGCTTTAATTTTAATTACATGTAGCTGATATAATAATTTATCGTTTGCTATATTTTTAATATTGAAAAAGTTTACCATTGTCCATTCCTCGATATTTCATCGTTTAATTTTAATTTAATAATAATTTTATAATAATTATAAAATGCGCACCTTGGGTGATTAATTCTGTTTTTTTTTTTTTTTTTTTTTTTTGCAGAACTTTGCATAGAACTTTTTCATTTTTAATTTTGCAATTAATTTAACAACAAGAGTTATTTTTAAACTTGTTGATTAAACATTAATACATTTTATATAAAATACTTCTGCATGAATGCTTAAATAAATTTAAGTATTCTTAGAAACTAGAATTACAAGAACACAGAGTCATATCATCACTAAGACTAGCTAGACTGAAGATTAGGGTGCTGAAAAAATCAGTACCGCTCAGCTCTCTTTTTACCAAATCTTTTCTAACAGTACATGACGATAAAATGATGAAAATGACTCAAAATATCTAAAAATCTCAAGGCTCAGTCATGATTAATGCGATCATGCTGAAATGTAAAAGGAAAGTTTAATTAAATTGTTCGTAATACTTTTTATATTCTTAAAATAAGCTGTTCTTTGAAGATAATTTCCCCTTTATTTTGGAGCGTAACTACTTAAAATGATTTTATCTAATTGAGCATATCTGTCACATTCAACAATTTTTTTTTTCATTTTCAATATTTTTTTTCTTGTTGAGAGATAAACGAGTATAATTAAAAAATAACTTTACACAATTACGATTTAATTATTTAATGGGAATGCATTTCTTTTCAAAGAAATCTTATTATCAACTTGTACAGTTCTCATTAATGTTAATCCGCCTTTAATTGAAGTAATGTTTCCAGAAATGATTCCAATTTGTTTTTTAGCTATTCAGAATGAAAGCTTTCCCCCCCTTCAGACAGTCATTTCTAAAAGATAAGCAACTAAAATTACGTAACAAATCTCAATCCGTAATCATAATTAATTTATACATCACAATTAACGAGTTAGATAACGCATTTCGAGGAACTTTCTTTGTTGTTTCGAGAAGATTAATAAAGCAGACTATTAACAGCTTTCAGCTTAATTTTTCATCTTAATAGGTAAGTGAATATTTGAGTGCCCCTCATTTCTTTAAAAGGGAGCTTATGTTACTTAAGTATTTAGTAAAGTTGCATTAATTTGAAAAGAAATACATTGTTGCATATTCTTGCAAAAATTGAGATGTAATAATTGCTTAATATTGGGTAGACTGGAAAATTCGCACCCATTTTGAAAGAAAATTAAAACGCAGCACATTTATATTTCGGTATACATTTATTAAATTATATAGGTGCCTTTCTGTTCCACAACCTTTTTTCATATTTCAGGCAACTTGAAAATTCCGTCTTTCCGGAACGTCTCAGGGTTTTCAGATAAAAACTTTTCTACATGATTTTTCTATAACGACCATAGAATTGGAAGTTTTTTACAATAAGGGATTTTTGTAATGATCGAAATAGGTGCAAATTCCAGTTCGCGAGATCTGGTGAATATGGTGAATGGAGTCGAACAGCGCAATCGAGCTCTAGCAACTTTTGTCGAGATGTCAAAGACACGTGCATTGTTCAGTTGAAACACGATATACCTTTTCTCTTAGATATTTCTGCACGTTTTTGCTCATTTGCTGGCTTTAAATTATCTAATTGGGAGTAATACTTTTCTGAATTTATCTTCTCATTGTTTGGTTAAAGCTCATAATGCGGGATTCCTTTCCAATCCCATCATACACAGAGCTTGACCTTCTTCGGATAAAGAAGGGGTGGTTTCGGGGTGGTGGCTAAAGGTAATTCATTCAGCTTCTTCAAGATTTTTTTCTTTCAGTATTATTATTCATGATCCATTTTTCACACTCTGTCACTGCAGACTTCAAAAATGGTGTCTTTTCGACGCGTTTGTATAGCGAGTGGCTAATGGAAATGTGATCTATTAGGTTTTGCTCCGTTATATTGCAGGAAATCCATACATCAAAACAGTTTCTGCAATCAAGTTTCACTAAATACTTGTGGATGGAGGATATTGATATTTTTAAATTTCTGCTGATTTATGTTTTGTACAGCGGGGGCTATTCTAGACCAGAGTTTTAATTAGATTTTCATCTGTGATGGAGGGTCTACCCAGGCGTTCTTGATCTCTTCAAAATTGAAATCATCAGCTTTAAATCTAGCAAACTACTTTTTTTCTAAACTATTTTTTTTACTTTTTTTAAGCCTTGAAATGCTTGAAATGTTTTAAATCTCGACATTTTTTTTTATCTTCTTTAAAATTAAGAAGTTTTTACTTTTTAAAAATATTGGTATATTTGATTAAAAAAATCACCTCACAAAAATGGTGTATGGAGTCACCTCGTTGGTGATCTGGTTGTGAGAATTTTAAGAAATTCAAGCACAATTCGTACCTGTAGATATATTTTTGATTTTATTTTTGAAAACTTTTTTATAAAAGTGTTTTATAACAATTTTGAGTTGATTTTAATAGTTATGTATAACAGTAAATATCGTTACTTTTTATAATTTTTGTAAAATATCTTAATGTAAACACTTGATTTTCAGTTTATTTTTACATTTATTTTTGGTGTATTTACGATACAAATTCTTCTTGCTCTATGTGAAATAAAATAAGTATATTCAGTTCAATTGCAATTCATAAAGTTTCGAAAAGTTTGGATTAAATATTTAAAGTGTCTAGCTTCTATTCATCTGTTTACATGATTTTTGGCATATGGTTTTTTTTAATATATATAAACGATTATAAGTGAATATTTTATTTAGTTTTAGATTGGAACTATAATTGTTCAAAATATTATGGACTTTGGGTACGAGTTAAATCCTTTTTATAAAAACTCTTTCTGACACATTATACTATGGTTTACAAATTACACAATCCATTTTTTTTCTTCTCTGTATTTTACTCTCTTATTATCTGCTGTATTTTGGAGAAATCCATTTTCATGCCTCATGAAATGCGTTATGGGAGGATTGATATCATGAAACTTGCTTAATCTCACTATTTAATCCCAAGCCTGAATATCCTTGCTTTATTTTGCGAGGTATTAATTTCTCTTATAAATTTCTTCAAATGGTTATCTGCATTTCTTGACAATTTGTTGTTTAATTGATCTGTTTTTAACTAATTTTATTGGTCTTAATTGTATTTCTTGAACTTTCTTTACCTTACACATACAAGCACGCGCGTGCATACACAAGCATATAGAACGTGGTCGTAGTAAAATATTACGAGTAGGTGTCTTACTATTATTAATAAGACCACCTTGTAATAGGCCTTTAATTTGTTTACATTTTTTCATCATTAAAAGTAATATAATTTTCTTTTAAGACTAAACTAATAAGAAACTAAAATTTTTCATGGGAAATGAAACTATATAATTTTAGTTTCTTAAAATTTTTTTATCAGGAACTATAATTAAATCTTCAATATCTATCGAATTAAACAGATCTTCAAAATCAAAGCTACGAGGATCGTTCAATAAGTCCTTTGAAAAACAAATTGTTTTAGATAGATTTTTTTTTTTTTTTCAACATAATCTCCTTTTAACTCTATACACTTTCCAAGTATTTCTCCAATTTCTTTAAGCCATCTAAAAAGTAAGATTTCGATAAGTCCTAAAAATAAGCATCTGTTTGTGCGATGACCTCTTCATTCGATGTGAACCATTGTCCTCCAGCTATTTTTTTAAGTTTGGAAATAAAAAAAAAGTTATTTGGAGAGCCAAATCCGGTGAATATGGTGGATGTTGTACTAATTCGAACTTTAATTCTATGATTTTACACATTTGTGCACTCGTACTTTGTCTTGATGGAAGATGATCTTTTTTAAATGAGGAAATTTTTTCTTCATTTTTTTGTTCAACCGGTGCAATAACGACTCATAGTATTTTCAATTTATTGTTTTTTCCCCAAGTAATCGGTGTAGATGATTCCACGTGCATCACGAAAGAAACGTGGTCATGACCTTCTTTACTTTCTTTGGAGCACGTTCGCCTTCAAAAACCTTTTGTTTTGACTTCTCCTTTATCTCCAGAGTGTTGTTATGTATCTATGTTACGTCCACAGTTATCGACTCAAAAACTAGTCAGGATTGCAACTAAAATGAGCCACCATAGCCTCACAGTCCATCACACGATTTTGTTTATTTTTCACTGAGGTCAAACGTGGTAAACAGCTTGCTGAGATTTTTTTCATACCTTATTTTTTGTGCAAAATTGAAAACACTGAAAATTGCGAAATGCCAGGGGCCTCAACTATTTCGCTAACTTTGATTCGTCCATCACGAAAAACCATATTGTGGATTTTGTCAATCATTCCTGGAATGGTCACTTCCACTGGACGTCCCAAACGATCGATGTTTACCTTTTGTGGATGTATGACTACATTTAAATTCATTTACCCAATTGTAAACAATTGCAAACACAGGAGCAAATATGCCATGAACGTCTTCCAACTCAGTTTTGATTTCTTTCGGGGGGGGGGCGGTAAGGCTTTTAAAAATATAGTATTTATTCACCCACTAAACTTACTTTTTCCATTTTTTTTTTTAACTAAAAACATTTTTTTTGCTTCAATAGATAATAAAAATTGAGCAGTATGTTACTGAGACTTAAACAGCTGTCTAGTGAGCTATGCATGCTTACTAAAAACAAACCATTTTCGATGCTACGAGAGCCATCTCTTGGAATTTCTAGGACTTATTGAGCAACCCTCGTGTACATGTGTATATATATATATATATATATATATATATATAAAGAGAGAGGGAGGAAGAGTAAATCTATTTATCATAAATACATTTAATAATTCCATGGCTATTTTTAATAATAACAGTCTTATCAAAACAGTCAATAGTTTTTTCTAATCTCTTACAGCCACACAAGCAATTAAATAAAATTTTTTCAATCAGTTTTTTATAAATCAATCATTGCTCTTTTTTTGTCTAAAAGTTTTAACAAATAATATCCTGATATTTTAAAAACGGGCGATGCAACTTTAAAAACTTTAAATTTAATACAGTAGTATGATTATTAGCTTCATTCAAATAGTATTGTTAAAATGTTGAAATTTTGAGATTATCTATGTTGTATTGCATTTCTTCTCAACAGTTTACAGGAAATTTCTTAAGTAAAAATTTTTATTGCATTATATGAAAATTATGTTATTTTTATTTTTCGCAAATATTATTTTATGTGTTAATATTCAGTTTTTATGATTTTATTTTACAACGTATGACATTAAAGTCTTTTTCTTTCACGTTATTATAACTTGATGCTATTTTCTTATCGATTTTCTGGTATTTTTTAAAAACGTTTCCCTTTTGAAACATTTATGAATATTTTTTTTTGTATTGTGATTATCAATTCAATTCTTGAAAAGATCGGAAAAAAAAACATGGCTTATATATTTAAAGATCTTGTTGAAGAAGAATTGATACCTTGTAAATTATACAGCAGGAATTTAATGAATATCTTTGGATATAGTTTTCACTTTCAAAAACTTACCAAACATGTATTTGTAACCAAATGTTACATATATGTATAAGATAAAGACGATATTCAATGCAAACTACTGCACCTTAGATAAAATAACTTCATAAGCGAAATTAGATACGCTAGATAATTGCTGGGAAGGGAATCAGTTAAAACAAAATCAGACTAAATTTGGCAAGTTATTTTTATTTTTGTTAATTTATTTATGTAAAAACAAATTTTCAACCTCTCATATGGCCACAGTTGCCTAGTGGACATTATAGCGGACTCGCTACCGTTGTTGTTTTCGTCGTGTCACGAGTTCGAGCTCCGATGCAACTAATGTCCCGCCGTGTAGCAGACTGATGCACGTTAAATCTGTTTGAGGTCCCAATTCTCCCGTTGTAGTGGTCTGTAAGTTTGGAAGCTCGTCACTAGACCGATACTCAAAATTACGAGGCCCTTCGTCAATAGCCCTCGTGTTGTTTCTCCCAGTGTGACGTTAATAAAACAATTAGATCAAATCAACGTTAAGTTATTAATATTTTGTATTACTTTTTTTTGTTGAGGATTCTCTTACATAAGAGTTTTCGAATATGGTGTTTATTTTGATATCTTGCAAGGAAATATATATACTCTGAATATATATAAATGGTGTAATCGTGCTGAGTTTTTTGTAATTTTCGAAAATGATAGAAGTAATTTTAAATTCAAAAACAGCTAAAATATTATTGATGTTGCTTCAAAATTACGTTCAACTTACATGATTGTCTTGAAGATTTCAAAATATTAAATTTGAAACCGTGTAGTACTCTAAAATTTGTATTTGCCGGCTATCATTAAAGAATAAGATTGGCTATAAAAGTCTGATAATTTGATCAATGTAGAATTCAATCAAGTTTGAGGAAGAATATAAAAAAGTTCAAAAATAAAATCCCAGTTCAAGAAAACAGTTTTCTGTTAAGTTAACAATTGATTGGAGTTAGTTTGTTTCTGTCAGCGCCTTAAGCGTATTTTATAAAAATTTGATTTAGAGACTTGCTTTTGGTCCGTGGTGACTTTCAGATTTCATTTTTTTTCTCTCTGAAATAAAGTTATCTGTAGATTTAAAGACGGTTGGCAAAGTCAAAAATTAAATCATGGTTTGTCAAATCAATTTACAAGAATTAAAAATTTTAACCTTCTGAATTCTCAAGTATGTTTCTTAGTATACAAAAAGATAAAAAAAAATATGTATTAAAAACGTAAAAAGTGGTGAATTTAACTTAATGCTGCACCAGAGCTTAGCAATAAATTACTGCTATCTATTTTGTAATTTTAACCTCATAAAGTGTCTATAGAACAACATCCATACTAATATTTCGCTTTCCTCATCACTCGTGACTGAGCGTTGATTTCGTCGAGTCGTGGGTTCGAGTCCTGATGCCCCTAAGGACACGCCTTGTAGCGGGGATGTGGCACGTTAAATCTGGTCAAGGTTCCAAGTCCTCCCTTTTGAGTGGTGTGGAAGTTTGGAGAGGGAGGTGCCAGCTCAGGTATCATCCCCTTCATTTGACCGACGTACTAAATTACGAGGCCCGTCACCAATAGCCCGATTTCTAAGTACGACGTAAATAAACAATGAAACCACTATGCTGATCATTTTCACACCATGTCTTAGGAGTATTTTGAAATCCTGTTTGATTTAGCGGATTACAGCCTCCATTATACTACAATATGATGATTAGATTTGAACAGATGACCTATACTGGCAACAGAGCCCAAGGTTTTACAATAGTTTTGTGACGACCCTAATGTTTTGAGAAAAATATATTAATTCTAGAAAAAAATACGTGTTATAGCCATGTAATAGATGAACGTGTTGGTGGAATTATAACGAAGAAATAACGCATTTTCATTTGAGAAGATTCTTTGAATTAGCTATGAAAAGAACAGTTTTCTCAATGGAATAATCTTTAAATTCGATGACCAAATTATCAAATTTGCTTACACCAAATTTCATACATTGAAATTTAAGAAGTGGCATTATAATTTCTTAAAAAAACTTAAAAAGTATATATACATAATTTAAAATTTCACTAATTCTTACATATTCCTCTGTCATACTTTGTTATAAATCGAAATATTTTTTTAAAGTCATGCATGTATTTTGTCAATACAATATCCCTCTTTTCGATTCTAATATATTTTTCTCAAACTTCAAGTAAATAGTTAAATCAACTGAGAGGCCACGATAATTAGTTTCATAGGTCAACTTTCATATTCGTTGAAAATCCACATTTTGGAATAATGAGGGTTCTATAATAGAAACTCTCACTTGACTTAGATTGGAAGTTAGAAGAGTAAAAAGTATCAATTCTAGTGCCCTCGTCATTTGAATCATGGCACATAATTATAAAGTATTTTTCTAGTAAGCTATTTAAGCTTTGGAATGACATTAATTTAACCCCCTATGGGGTGAAATTTTTCCAAATATAAAAAAAATTATGGAACCAAAAATCGACAATTATAAACAAATCTGTATATACAGAATAACAAAAAATTTACCAGTTTAAATAATTTTATTATAACGAATTCCCTTTGTAACTTTCAAGAAATAGTGACTTACAATACACTTCACTGCATACAGAAGTGATATTGATAGAGATATTAAAAGTAATGCAGTCATTTATATCACTTTTAATTTATTTCAAATAGTTTTAGAAATTAGGTCACAGGAGAAAAGGGTCTTTAGGGGTATTTAGGGAAATCTTCTTTCCATGAGCGATGAAAACTATTATTCCTCTGAGATATTGAATGCCTAAAAGTTTTTTAGTGATTCTTAAATTTCTTCATCTGATGACGATTCACAACTAAATTCATCGTCATTGTCAATAATATTAATGCGTCGTCTGGTAAATGCTAATGGTTAATCTTCATTGGACTCAGAATCTAATAAAGATTCTTCGGATCTATTACCGTTAATGTGCCTTATTCTTTTTCCTTTTTTATTTTTATTTGACTTTTGTATTCGTATTTAGGACATCTAATGTATAAATCTGAAAATGGATGAAAGTACAAGAATAATACTAAATATACCGAACACTACCATAATCGCCCATTGTAACCTGAAAATTACAAAAATGTTTCATATACAAATAGTAACAAAGAGGTTGTTGAAATGAAAACAAATTAGACATTATTTTATGAACTTTTTTTTGTTTGCTTAGTAAACAATGGCAGAAACACAAATAATGTCAATTACACTAGAATGTTTCTGTGGTTTCTATCTGAATACAACTTGAATATATTTGCTTTAATAGTTCGGGTTGATAGTGCTATCAACCGTCATTAATAATGTTATGGTTATCTCTGAGGCATTATTCTATATGATGTTTATATCAACTTGTGATTGGATGGTTGGTTTTATTAACGTCACACTAGAAGTTACACGAAGGCTATTGGCGACGAACCTCATAATTTGGAACTTTGGTCAAATGACGAGGACGACAGCTGAACTGGCACCTCCATCTCCTAACTTCCTTTTGATATATTAGAATATTACCTGAAAGTTGCACGAGCTCATAAAGGGTTAAAATAACAGACAAATCGAACCTAATCATTAATAAATTAGGCGATCAAAATAAATTAGCATAACCAATTAGTTAAATAAGAAAGTTTGAGTTTAATAAGAACTTCGTGGTTTTCTAAAGCTACACTTTGGTATGATGACATAACTCTCGTGTATCTCTGGAGCAATATTAGTTCAAAAATACCATTTGGTATGCATATTTATGCTCGTTTTGGATGGTGAAGAATAATACAAATACATCTATTTTTAAGACAATACGATAACTCGGATGTAATTAGGAATCACATTTCATATACATTTATTAGAATATGCACTGTAAACTCTGCCAGACATCAGTGTTTATCAGTCATGTTTTGGCCGCGGTAGTCGCGGACTCACGGAGGGCGATTTTCATGGAATCATAGATTCGAGTCTTGATGTCCCAAAAGACCTGCCATTAACTGGAGCTGATGCACTTTAAATATGTCGAGGCACAAAGTCCTCCCATAGGCTTGGTGAGGAAGTTAGGAGGGGGGTGCCAACTTAGGTGTCGTCCTCGTCACTTGACCGAGATCCACAGCCAATAGCCCTCGTATTGCTTCTAGTGCGACGTTAATAAAAGCAATCAATAAAATAATATCCGTCATGTTTTATTGATACTGAATAAGCCTTTGACAACACTGAAGCTATAATGTTATCACTGAATGGGTTGTGATAATTATTTCTTTGTAACTTCAGTTATAAAGAAAACTCTTTACTCTGCGTCTCTGGTCAAAGCGTTTGATCAATCAAGAAAAGACTTCTTCTTCGAATGCGTGTCTGTAAAATACTTACTCCTTATATTTGTGTGTTCGAAACAATCGTTAAATAAGTTATTTAGAAAATCAATACATGAAGATGGAGGGATTTAATAGAAAATTAAGGTGTTTCTATTTAAGGTTCACATGATATTCCAATTCTACATTTTCCCAATAACTTACTATAAATTCGAGAACCATTTCGTATTTAAATTATTTCTGTATTAATATACTTAAATACGCTTAAATTTGCGCATAAATTTAGATCTCATATTTTTTTTTTTTTTTTTGTATTTCCAAGAAAATTTAAGGTGTTGTCTGCAGAAAGATTGCTTTTAAAACCAACACTTTTTGCAACTTGAATACTGGATTTTTTTAAGGATATTTGAAAGAGAAATTGTGTGGTCCATTATAGAATCATTTTCTTTTAACTGTAATAATTTAATTTGTAACAAAAAACATAAATTTTTAATAAATTGTTTTGATTAATGCCAAGAAAAAATAAAAGGTAATCTAACATTTTCGTTTCTTTATTTCTAGACAGGATGCATTTTAAAAGTTTTGGAACATCGCAGGAAACAACGATAACTACATTCATAGGCTTTAAAATAACAGTTCATTGGAAGTTTACAAACACAACATTGCACGAAAAGGATCACAATAAAATGATATACTTCAAAATCTCAAAATCAGAGTACTATTTACCTCCATATAATTTGACACATTTTACTTGATGATTGTTGAGATTTTCATCATTCACAAATGCAAGTACTAACTCAGACTTAAGGACAATTTTTGTCCTTACAATTCAATAACACGACATGAAAATGTCTATGAAAAGAGGTGAGTGCTTAATTCTGGCAGGACATTTTTATTTCTATTAGTACACAAATTAGCTTTTATATAAACGGTGACTCAGCATTATTTTACACATATATTTAAGTTTATTAAAGAATCTAATACAAGATAAATTTGTGCAGTCGAATTTTTTTAAAATTTCTACGCATTGCAGAATTGTGTAATTAAAAAGATAATTTTTTTTAAATAATCGATTTTTAAATGTGCAAAGCTATACATTTATTTTAAATGTAGCTCTCTTTTTAAAATTTTGTTGTGCGTTTAAAATTTAAATATGGCATTGAAGAACATTTCTGATTCCATCCCTTAATGCTTTTTATTTGCATTCAACTACGACAATAAGATTCAGTGCAGAACATATTCGTAACCATATACTGGACTAGTCTCGATCACGATTTTCAAGAATATCGATTTGACGAAGGTTTATCCGATAGTACTCATATGGCATTAAGTGAAAGCTGGCATATCATTTCAAAGAATTTCTTATAGATTCATTTTCAAATTCTGACAATAGAAATGTATTTGAAATCATGAACAGTTTTTTCGCAAATGATATGAATGCTGAATGGGGTCAAAAGTTCATTCTTTTCGTGGAAAATTCTTTAGATATGATATCGCGCATAATTGTATCACTTATTCAGTACCTCTTGGAGATTAAAACACACCTAACAGCTGATTGATATGATATTTTACAACAATTTTGATTGCATGCTGCCCGTTATGACTTTTCACAATGAACGGGAATGAAGCATAGAATCTGATGCGAAACAACAAACACCAATCTAGATCACAAAACATCAAACATTATAGCGGTCTAAATCAGTATAGCATTCAATGGAACTGTCCTGTGTAACTGGCCGGGTGCTATGTAGATTCTCGACGGGGACGGCACGCCAAGATCATCTCTGACGTTGGTCAGTGGTGGCTTGTACGTCATTCCAACGTATGAATGTTTTCTTTCTGAAGTACTGCTGCTTCCAGTCTTTGAGGAAGAGCTGCTTGTTGTATTTGTGGCCGCTGAAGAAGTATCTCTTGATGCAGCGGATGCATATTTTCTGCTGCGACAGTAGAGAATCAATCCCAGAAATCCAGCCAAGATGATAGCGCCACATATCACAGCTGCAACTAGCAGAGGAAATGGTATTGGAATGCCCGATTGAGTGTATACGTTTGGGGAAGATCCTATTGAAAGAAAAAGATCGAGTGTAAAGCGTAAAAGAATAAGATTACAGTCGATTTTATAAGAATAGAATCTACGTTATTGGAAATGTGATAGGTCATTGTAAAATTTTACTCCTTATAATTTATTTTTGTAGATATCCTGAATTATGAGATTAAGTCAGTGTGAGGTATTACTTAAACAAGGATAATTGCGAGATTTGAAAATTACGAAAACTTAATTCTCTTTTAGCAAAAATGAAAGATAACAGTTATATTAAGTTATTCATTCTTTTCTTACTTTTTATGGAAAAGTTATATGGCTGTTTGCTTATAAATATTTCATTTAAGAGCTACTGTTTACCTGCTGGCCGATTTGAGTTTTGTAAACACTTCAAGATTTACCATGTTTATTTAGGTAAACCATATTAACTTTAAACTTAAGAACGTTACAAGCTTATTGATTAGCTACTTTATAATAGTTGGATTTGCAGGAAACGGGATCCTTGGGCACGCATTTATCCGAAACGATTAAAAATTATCATTCGTTTTCAAAATAGTACAAGTAACTAACGGTAATTGTAATGTAAACAAATTATATTTCTCTCTAAAATTGAAAGCGGTATATTTATTCATTGGTCACCATAATTTAATCATTTACATGTCCGGTTGAAAGATATTAGAAAATGAAATTTCGTTACAATTAGATAACTCCTTCTGGGTGTGTCATTTTTGTTTTAGAATACATTTGAAAGATCTGATGATGTACAGATTTTAAGAACTATAATGAATAATACCTTTACAGAGAATGTAATTGGGAATTTTGTGTTGTGCAATAGCATAAAACTTATCAATAAAATGCACAAGAAACCAATGCTTAAGAAATTCATGAAAACTAGTATCAAATTCACTTTCGCTATCTCTTTCATTAAAATTTTTTTATCATCAGTTTATCATATATGTATATACATACATACATACATACATATATATATATATATACTGCTGTTTGTAGAAAATGCAACACCATGAAAGAATCATCAGAATCAAATGAAATTTAATGCAGAAACGACTTGTACTGATACAAATAAATGATGAAATTTTCAAAACAATAGAAACAAATTAAGCGTCCGAAATCAGTATTTGGTGCAGCCACCATGCGCTGCAATAAGTGCTGCTATACGACGTGGCATGGAGTCAAACAGATGTTGAATATCTGCTTGAGGAAGAGAATTCCATATCGCTTGTATGCGCAACCAAAGTTCGTCTTTGGAAACTGCAGGACGCGGATCACGAGCGAGACGCCGACCAACCATATCCCACACGTGCTCAATAGGCGACATATCCGGTGAATAAGCAGGCCAAGGAAGAAGTTGCATGCGTTGTGCTGAACAGAAGTCTCGAACAGTCCGCGCAACATGTGGGCGTGCATTATCCTGCTGAAAGATAGCTCCAGGGATGCCTTGAAGGAAAGGAACGACTTCGGGCTGTAGCACTTCACGGACGTACCTGTTGCTATTGAGATTACCCTCAATTCGTATCAAATTGGATCGTCCATGATACGAAATCGCACCCCAGACCATAACTCCGGGTGTTCGACCACTATGTCGTTCAATAATACACTCAGGATGGCAGCGTTGACCGGCATAACGTCTAACACGAACACGGCCATCATGGGTCCACAAATTGAAGCGTGATTCATCTGAAAAGACAACTTGGTGCCAATCAGCTCGCCTGTCTCTGTGCTCAAGAGCCCACTGCCGACGCAGCCGTCGATGATTCGCCGTGAGGGGAATCCTGTATAAAGGCACCCTTGCACGCAATCCACGGCGCAGCAGACGACGACGAATTGACGAAGCCGACAATTGTACACCTGTAGCAGTAGACCAACGTGCTGCCAGCTGCCTGGAGGAAGCTGTGCGATCACTCACCGCCATGCGGAGCAGGTGTCGATCATCGCGCTCTGACGTCACCTTCTGTCGTCCAGTGCCTGTTTTTCGAGTTGTTCGGTGCTCGTCGGTCCACTGCTTCCAAACTCGCATCACTGTGGAACTGTTCCGCTGCATACGAGCTGCTATTGCGCGATAGGAAAATCCTCCTTCTCGAAGGCCGATTATCCTCCCTCGTTCAAACTCCGTAAGTTGCTTGAATTTCTTATTCTTCCGTCGTGGAGGCATACTCAGGTCTCACTAAACGTTTGCCACTAACAAATAATCATAGACTTTTTTCAACGTCCCGCTACAGCACTTTATTTATACGCTTTCAGCATCAATTCAGAGGGCGCTGCGCGCGCCGCGCACGCGCGATGGCTCTGAAACTTTATTAATTTGCATAATATCCTATAATTGACATTTGCTGCGAACTTCATTTGATTCTGATGATTCCTTCATGGTGTTGCATTTTCTACAAACAGCAGTTTATATATATATATATATATATATATATATATATATATATATATATATAACTTTACTTATTAACAAATAAATTTTAAGACATGTTTTAATTCAACCCTGGTACAATGAAGTAATTTAACTACTAGAATAACGAGTTTATTGATGTACACGAGAGGGGAGGAAAAAACATTGGGATAGCGATGGACGTGCGTTCACCCAGACAATCAATCAAGAACGAAGAGCCCGAAAAAGTTACTTGTTTGGGAAATTAAATCAAGGATTTTTCAAATCTCGTGTTAATAGATGTATCTTTAGGTGTTTTGTATCGAGACAAAGAGTCTAATAGAGACACTATCCCTACTCTTTGAAGCGTTAGAACGTCTGACTGATGGAATTTTGCTATAAAATAAAGATGAACTCCTTATTATTATAATTGAAGTATAGGATAAATTAGGAAATTAAATAAAGTTTAAGTGAAATCATTACCCCTCTCCATATATATAACATTTTAATTAACTTCACACATATGCAACTGTTTCATACGTAGTTCATATTAGGTTATTTTTCCTTAAATCCTTTTGTAAAAATTTCTTTTTTTGCAACTTTTTTTTTCTCCTGGTGTACTTCTATGTTTGCATTGGATTATTGCACGAATTGGCTCTAAGTACCGAGTTTATAAGGAAATAAATTATTAAGCAGATATTGCTGCTTGTACTTACTTGGTAGAACTTTTAGGAAGGCACTTCGAGAGCTAAAACCCATGGCATTAGCTCCCAAGCAAATGTATTTTCCTTCATCAGCTTCCTCAAGTGATTCGAAAACTAACTTGCTCAAAAAGTAGCCATCCATTCTTTCAATAACTTCTGTGGATTTTAGGACGTGGTAGTATTCTCCCAGGAGCTTTACTGTGTGAAAGTTCTGATCTAGGGACCCAGGATTGGACGAAGATACTTGTTTCAACCACTAATAAAAAAGGAATAAAATTACCTCAGTAAAATTCTTCGAAATATGAGATTCAAGAAGTTAAGCCCAAAGAATATAAAACAGCATTTGGGATGGAAAGAAACTGACAGAAAGTGGGGAGAAGAAAAAAAATTATATTGAGCTCAATTTTGTCCTCTTAAAGTGATCAGCTTTAAATAAAAAAAAGCCACATAATGTTTTTCCTGTATAGTAATTTTTGACGATCATTCATCCTTGTTTAAATTTAATAACATTTCCTTAATTATTAAAATTATTATTTTGTTAATAAAATATAATTAATTATATGTATTAAGTTTTTAGGGGGAAGAATTAATGTGTAGTTATATCTTACCTGAACATTTGGTGGAATGTCACTTGATAATAAACACTGCAGCGATACTGTTTCCCCTGCGTATGAAGTCACATTTGGCGGATACCCATGGATGAACTCTGGTTTATTTCGCACTCGATCTAAAAAATCATACATTCTGAAGTACCTTATATTCCATATAATATTATTTAAAATTATTAAAAACAAAATGTTGAAAAAACCATAACATAAATACATAAGTATTAAGACATTCGGAAATATTCACTACTGTAGATGAACAAATCCATAAATTAATTCATTTACCCAAAAATCTTTAAAGTGTGTTTAACGACTGCTACATAGAGTTGTGTGAGTCAAGAATTAATAACAATCCCTTATCACATCCAAGCTTTGTAAAAATTAAATTATAAAGTTCTGCATTATGTTTTGGATTTTTATGAACACATTTATTACTTTAATTTTAGTTTATCTATCTCGGTAATTTAGTTAACTAGCACGTTATATTAATTTTATAAACTAAAGGGAATTCAGCAAGGAAATTACTCGAAAACAATCATAATTTCAAATTTCTCTGAGGAATAATTATTCTCGTTGGGACCAGTATTTAATTAAAGAACGAAATGAACTTCTAAATTTATGGTAAGCCTTCCAGAACTTTGAGAGGCATGCAATACCGAGAGTTCCAAAAAGAATCAAAACAAAATCCGTAGAAGATTTATTTGTACAAAGAGTGATTAGAATAGCTTATGTGTGCGTTAAATTCTAATTATTCAAATTATGTCTTCTTTAATGCTTAGAGGATTTATAATTTTCTATAATTTTGTTTCGCTCCTGAAATTTTCTGAAAGTAGCGACAGGTGGATTCACCTCTAACCTTAGAAATTCATTTACAGGACTAGCCTATCGTTAATGAAGTTGAAGCCTAGTGTACTTTATTTTAAGAGTATAAGGATGGACTTCAATCTTCATTCACCGGAAATGGAAAACGTAGCTTTCATTAATTAATGAAATCTTCTCGAGAATGAGGCTGAAATTTCAAGACATAGTCATTTGGCAAACAGTAGTCGGTCCCAGTTGTGGGTTTTCTCGGCAAAAGGGAAGGGGACGCTGTTTGTTCTCCCCGCGAACACGACAGGCCTGAGGCTATTCGCGGCGATTCGATTCCTAGTTAATCCAATGAGTACACTGTCGTATGTTTTCGTTTCCTGATTATTTTATGACTCGGACTACTAACTGAATCACAGAATGTTTCGGATTTAGATGTTCTGTAGCACCTTATGTTTCATGTTCGATCCCTGACTCCAGAGAAATTATAGCTTTGAAAATGTTTCAACGGTTTGTATTATCTCATTTGGTAGATAATGCAACCATCTGAGTAATTATATTATATACTATAAGTTAGATATAGGGTGTCGAATTTACGTGGAACAAGAGATAATTTATTAAATGTATTTTGAGTTCTCGTTCGGGACTTTTAATAAGTTTTTAATTAACTCAGCAAATGTATAATACATATTAATCAGAAAATGATACAATTGTTGCAGGAAACTCATATTACTTAAATGTATTATCCGACTGTATAGCATTTCATGAAAATGTAATTATTAAAAATATTTGTAATAAAAACATTTATAATTAAATTATGATAAATGTTTATATTTTTATCAGACTAAGTCAACCATTAGTAATACTAAGCAATCCAATAAAATGACACTCACCAGCGCTTGTCTTTAGCTTTTTAAAATCAACTTAATTTTATGCTTTTTTAGTTTCAGGTTATATTTTTAACTTCCTCGTTTATACTCAAAAATCAAAATTTTGTATTATTTATACGCTATATTTCCCTTTAAATCTATTAAAATAACTTTTCAAACACTATTTTTTGTAAATTAATTAAAATTAAATGTTTTTAAACTGTTCAATTATTATTATTGATACGAAATAACTGAGGTACTTAGAATGCTGTAAGAGAATAAAACTCTATTTTATGATTAAAATGACGTATACAACTGTAAAATTAACTCTTGTTTAGCATAACATATGTAATAACGTTAATTATAACATAACCGACCGTAAAAAGTTAAAAAATTTTTTGGTGGGTAGAATGAATATCTATTGGAATGGCTACTGAAGAAATGCATATGGATACGATTTTCCACTATATCAAGAAATTATATTCTTTGATTAGCACATAGTTCTAAATCTATGGGAAAAAATAAGACTTACCGATTACTTTAACAACAAAACTGGCACTAGTGGAACCCAAGCTGTTTTGCGCCACGCAGGTATAATTTCCGGTATCAGAAGCCTGTAGGTTTTGTAAGAAAAGAATCCAGTGACCTCCTCTTGTATTTATAGGTAAATTTGAATCTGGCAATGGCTTACCATTCTTCATCCATGATATCTGGGGACGTGGTTCACCTTTTGCAATACATTTCAGAGGAACAGAGCTTCCAACAACTACAAAGTTAACGGCCTTTGAAACTTGAGTTAATCGAGGTTTACCTAAAAAAAAGAAATTTTTTTTACTATTTTCAAAGTAAAGGAAAAGCGAGTAAGTTATAGTTATTTTAATTCCGGTGGAGGAGTTGGAATTTATTCATGCTGGTTTTGATAAAACTTGTTTATGTATGTTTCGTTGCTTTTCCAAAAATATTTATAAATTTTTTAAATTTAAACGTATATATTTTTTTATTTTTGTATCATAAAAACAAGATAAAAAGCACGACTGGATTTCTAATATTCTTTTAATCTAAAAATTTCAACTAAGGATACCGAAATCTTTCATATTTAATATAATTAACGTTTCACTACAGATACACATTTGAGTATTGACAAAATATCTTGAAACTTTTAAAATAGGATTACAAGACTAGTATAGAATCTGAATCTGTTTCACCACTTCAGACTTCCACACCTAGCAACTAGGAACCCGTTTTAGATTTAGAGATTCAGTTAGGCATATCATCATTAACTTTTACATCCATCCGAGATTTTGGTCGAATTGCTTCATAAACTTTCAACTCTCCGATTACCATGCTGTTTCCTTATCAGTTAAAACGTTGTTGATACGGAAGTAGCATAAGTTGATTATTTATGAACGTTGTACTTAGAAGAAACACGAAGACTATTGGAGACGGACCTCGTAATTTTGAATCTCGGCCAAATGAAAAGGAAGAAACTTGAGTTGACATCTCCCTCTCCAAAATTCCACACTACGTCACGAGAGGATTTGGAGCCTTGACAAATTTAACACGCATTAGCCCCTCTACACAGCGGGTCTTTAGTTGCATCGTGACTCGAATCCACGACTTAACGAAACAATACCGTCCACGAGATCGCGACAATGATCATTTGGCTACCACTGCCACTCAACTCTAAAACAGGGAGTTTCTCTTCTTCCAGAAAAAACTAAGCAACTCATAATTCATTGGAAGTATACAACACCAACAACCATAATTTTCATATAATCTGCTTAATTATAACATGAGTGTAATAAACGGTATATTTAACATAATTCAAACAAAGTTTTGATCGGTTACTTTGAAGCTCTAAATTTAATTAGATTTAAAAAAAAATAAAAGTAAAAGAATGTATTTGATCAAAATCTAGCAGAGAGAGAAAAAATATGATCTGAATATTACTCGGCAATCTCTCTCTCTTTTAATGTTTTGATAATTAAATTGCTATGGAGTATAAATACTTTACAGTACAAATAATGTAAAATATCTAGGGATCAGTTAAAAATTTACTTCATTAGTACTGAATAAAATTTTTAAAATTTATTAAGCTCTTTCAACAGAGGATGAAGTTTTACATAATTTCAAATAAAACTCTATCATACAAAATTGTTCTTTAAAGCTAATTACTATAAGGATTTATTGAAAAATAATGTTTCTAAGTGTGTGTGTGGCCATAATTATTTTTTTCTTTCATACCCAATTTTCAAAATTCTTGTTGATCTGATAAAAACTATGTGTGTTTTCTACGTAACGCATATACTTTCTTGGTTCCCTGGTGTCGTTGGAGTTCTGGGAACTGAAGAAGATAACGACGCACACGGAGATGAGGTTAAATCAGCAAAGCATCATTGCATTCGATTTTGTATCTTGAGACTTTCTTCTATTCTTATAGATGAAATATCACCGGAAGGGACATCACTTTCATTCTAATAAAGAGGTCAAAGTCGCCATCCATCAAAGCTTGGTCTTGATATCTGCTCCCCATAATACTTCTCTGACGGGTTTGCTCGACTAGTCTCGAGTTAACGCAAGTACGTGGATGGAAAATGTGGAAAAGTGAATAATACATTACATAAAGAATACAAGTAGTGTTTAGGTACAAGAAGAATTATGAATATCGCGTAGTAAATAAAAAAGCTATATGACCATGGAGACATTACTTTTCAATCAAACATCATAATTAGTTAAATGATTTATATTTTACACATTCATGTTTTGTTATTCACGAAAACGGTGCTTTCTTGCAATATTGGACCTATTGTTGAATGGCATTTTTTTGTATGACAAAAAAATAAATGATCTCCGTCCCTTACATCTTTCTAACTCAAATGCAATTTTCTTAGATACAAGCAAAAACTTTTTTGAAATTGAAGAAAATAATAAACAAAATATTTCTAAGCCGATGCTTAGATAAATTTGTAGCTAATACAAAAGCGCTTTGTCTATCTCTTAGAAATGCAACATTTAAAACTTGAGTCAACATTAGTTGACAGGTATCATTCTTTTCATCAGAAGCTACGTGTATTTGAATTAAATTATTTTTAATGAAACATTGAATAAACTGAGATGCATACATATCTCTTAAAGGAAATTTAATAAATAGGGTTCGCACATGATTAGGGCACTAAGCTAAGTTACAAAACTGTTATTAGAGACCTTTAAACAATAACACAATCTCAAATGTATTCTTTTGTGAAATTTTCGCCTCGCTAACACAGCAAATCAGATATTGTTCTGAACACAATCATATCATCCTTATAATCAATCCGAAGAATTTCTGGTTTTCATCATTGGCACGACCTCTGCTTATTCATCGCGAATACATAGACAATAGATTCATTCATGCTTTACAATTGTCGTAGTACTACCGTACAGCACGAAAGAGCTCGTAGCGTGAATTAAAGAACATTAAAATCCATAACTCCCACTTCTCATATTTTTATTGTCTCGGGAAAAGTACTTCACTTTAGGGTATAAAAGGAAGGAAATCTGAAGATAAATTTCATTTGTTATTCAAGTATTGTGATTCTAAATCAAAACCGTGCACGACTTTATTTAACAGGCATGAAGTCCGTTAAAGCATCATTATCGAAATGAAAAGTTCAGCTGTTACAAGTAAAGGAGTGGTAAATGACATTTTGAACTTCCATTAATGGCTCAGATTCCGCCTCGCCCATTAAAAAGCCATTATCTAGCTGTTCAGATTCTGTTTTATTGCAAATTTTGTTTGACCTTGGTTGCCGTGCTTGGCAAATCAGTCTTTTCCGGATATACGAGAGGTTGCATGAGGGAATGTGGATTTTTGCATTTAAGGAAAAGTAGGATTAAAACAATACTTGGGAAAGTCAAATAATAGGTTTTACAAGCAAACATTTGTAATTTTTGCACCCGCTTGGAAGCAGACGTAGCGATTAAAAGTGAATTTGCAGAGCGTGTGAAATGCGGTTTGTTTATTGAATATCTGAGAAAAAGAAGCTGCAATTACCATAATAGATATGCGAGTTAATCTTTTTTGGTTCAGTTTATTTTCCGGTTTCTTTCTCGGATGTATTGATTCTTTTTGATTTCTTACAGTTATTGCTATCCAACTGGCGAGTTGTTTAGTCATTTTATACACATAGTATTAATTAAAATTAAAATTGTATTTCATTTGAATTAAAGTATACGGTTAATCGTGATGACACTTTAATACTGATAATAGTTTCAAATTAAAAATTATCTCGATGTTATTATTAATCTTGTAATTAAAAAAAACACAAAAGCGGATTACGGGGGCTCATTAATTTCTCTTAATTTATATAGTAATTTTTTGCCTCTCAGAAGTTATACAACCGATTGGTCAATTTTATTTTATTTATTTTGTTATGAAAGAAATTGTAAGCTATGGTCAAATGTCCTATCTTTATTGACAAAGATTATAATTTTAATTCATCAAATTTGAAATTGAGTCAGATAATAACATACTTTTTTCTCTTCTTTCAGTTTAAAAAAAATTATTATATATCTGTGATTTGGTTAAAATTTACGGTGACTTTATGAAGTGTCATTATATTTCCAAAGAAGCAAAATTCAAATAATATTTTTTATTAAAGCGATACCTTACAAACTTACTATTATTCTAGGATAAACAATGTCAGAGATAACCATTCATTAAATTTTTTTTTTAATTCATGCTCTTTTGCTTGAAACATTATTAAATTTGCACAATTTGATGTTGTTATGTTATTTTTTCCTTTCGAGCAAAAGCAAACGAAATGATTTAGAATTATTCTCTCTCATTTCTCTAAAGAAATGTATCATAAATTATTATTGAAAATATTTACCATAAAAATAAATACCATAAAAAATTTATTTAAAAGTTTATTAATTCTATTAAGGTCTTTCAGTATTATATTTTTTTGATGTTATAAATAGTCCCTATACTCAGTTAAATTTCCCAATATGTATTTTTGTATAATTAAACATTTCCATACGTATGCATGCATATTTTACTTCTTTTCCGGTTTTTTTGAAGTCGTAACAAAGGTAAGAATTCGAAATAGTTCACAATCCTTTTTGTATGAGAGTGGTCAAAAAGTACCTGTATTTGAAGACACAGATGGCATCATTAAAGTAAATTGATGCTACCATTGGGTGCTGTCATCTGTTAAATGGAGCCGAAACAAATTTGACATTGATTCATTCGTTAGTTTTGATTTTGTAGTCATATGCTGCCTAATCAAAACTGCAGCCGTGTCAAGCCGTTTTACTGCAGCCGTGTCAAGCCGTTTTACTGCAGCCGTGTCAAGTTGTCACTATCGATGATAAATTAATTCATCGTTATACACTGAAAACCAAGAAAAAACAAAACATTGGGTTGCTTCCGGTAAATCTGCTGCAAAGAAGGCTAGGATAACCTCATAGATTGAAAAAGTTATGACGATGAATTTTTGAGGTACGATAGGCGTCATGATCACGATTACGGATAACTGAGACATAGACAGCTGTCTAGTGCTTACTAAAAACACAAAATTTTCGATGCTACGGGAGCCATCTCTTGGATTTTCTAGGAACTTATTAAACAACCCTAGCATGCATTTAAGAATAAATGAGGAAATCGATTTAAAAATTTTATGTCAAAAAATTTGAATAAAAGGATTTCATTTGAAATAATTTTCAACTTTTTAAAACATAATAAGTTATTAATTATTATTTTGATTAAACACAAAAAAGAAATTTTTTTTTGTTTTTCATCTTATATAAAATATTTACGAGATTCAAACTGTATATAATTAACATGGCTCAGAAATAACAAAATTTCTTCTTTTCACTTTTTTTAAAGCTTCGTTAAAGCTTTTAAGCCTTTTGATTTTAACTATGAGAAAATTTAGCAAATGTAATTTCAAAGCAATTTAGTTCCTCAAAGTTAAAATTCTCCCGAAGAGTTACAACAAATAATGATTCATAAATTGCTTAGAGTTTCAGTTGGAGAATTTAAAAGTCATTTATCAAGCGTTTTTTAAAATTTTGACATTCTAGAAATCAGAGAGTTCTCGAAATCAGTCAGTTTACAATCAGACACAACAAAAAATAAATTAAATATTTTGCGTAGAACCAAAGAAAGCAAACAAAAAAAATTTCTTCTTTATATATACATAAAACTGCGTTTTTTTAAAAACAAAAACAAAACAAAAAACACGGAAAAAAAAGAAGCAAGAAAATCTTTTTACCTTTCGGTTGAAGATCAATATCTTCCAATCGAGGGATTTCTTCTAACATTCTTTCTGAACTATGTTCTTCGTCCGAAGCATCAGATCGGAATGCATCTGGGGAGCCTGAAAAGACGAAAACAAATTAAAGTAGTGATTCATTAAATGATTTTGATTAATGAAAAGACAATGCAAATTCATCCTTTCAACTTGCGAAAGAAATACATTCTTCTTTGGATCGAAGAAACAGACAGAATGGTTTTCAATCATTAAAAGTAAATTTTCTGTTTTGTAAAAATAATTACTTGAGAGAAAAGTTTTCTTTGAAGCCTTTTTTTTAAATAAAATATTCGAATTAAAGAAATACGTTAAATTCCTCTTTTATATTAAAGTGATTTGTTGCTAGTTTACTGAATAGTTGCATTTCGACGTATTTGATTTTGTACTTTTTCGTCAATAGTGGTACATGACAAGTATTTTATTTTGTTAAAAAATCAAAAATAGAATGATTTAAAAAGTGTTACATTCAATAAGTGTATAATATTAAAATTTTCTATTGTTTGATGATAGTTTCCTGTTTAATTTTATAACAGAAAATATTTATGAAAGTATAATCTCCTTTTTGTTTAAGCCGTTTCTTTGCATATTATTTCTGGAAATGCATAAATATTCGATCTTAAGCACTGACAGTAGATTAAAAAAACATACTAAATTGATTGCTTCTTCACTTAAAAAATGCAGTGCTGCATTACATCTCGAAATCTAAATTCATTTGGACTCTTCAGTGTAAGAAAATAAATTTACTTCATTTTAATATAGAGGAAAGAAATCATTTTAATTTACCTGTTAGATTCTTAAGAAAGTATGAAAGAATTTTTTTTTACTTTAATTTAAGAATTATTCAGTCATATATATAGAAATTATAAACTCAGAAATTTCCAAATTCGTCAATTTCATTACATATATATATATATATATTTATATATCCTTAATTTTTTTTAAAAATCTTTCTATTTGTTCGTTGCTTTTCTTTTCAATCTATTTTTGTTATAAATCTTTTAATTTGTTTTTTATTTTACTTTTCTTGCCTTTTTCTATAGGTATAGAATTCTAATTTATATTTATTGCATATTGTTTAACATTTTATAAATCTTGCAATTTTTTTCTTATTTTAGCTTATATGAAATTAATCATACAAAAATAGTTAGAATGTTTATTTTGTTCTTTTACTCTATCATCTTAATTTTTTTTGCAACTTTTAATTTTGATACTTTTAAATTAAATGTCTTTTTTTACTATGTATATAATTGTTCATATTAGGACTAGAGCTTTATTTTTACTTGATTTACTATTTTCATTATATACATTGTTTAAGGCAGGAACCTTTTTAGTAAACGATAGAAACGTGAATAAAAGTGTAATACTTCTGTTTTTTTTTATAGAAATATGTTAATAATGTTAGCTGTCTCGAATATTAATTTTATTTTAAACAGTTGAAATACTTATTAACAGATAATCAGTTTAAATTTAATATTTGACCAAACGTGTGAAGTTGAAAACAAATGTATGATTCTATTTATTTTAAAAGCGGCTTATCTTGCGCCCTACTTTGCCCTCCATATATCTTATACCCCAGTTTCTAAAAGGAAAGTTGCAAACAAGATAAAATAAAACCAATCGAAATATATTATTTTAGGCGTTACCTTAAAAAGACAAGATAATTTCCCCCCTTCGCTAACCTGTTGGCCCTTCTCTTCGATTGTGAGTGTTGATGGCTACGCCCACCTTGACAAATGTGATGAGATAAAAACCAGCTTCACTAAATTTTCACCACGGGTGGCTTCCGACCTCTGTTCTTCTTGGGCGGCTATTCACGCTGGTTTTTATAGTTTTAGACTTGACCCCGTCCCAGGAAGCCTGCCATCATTTTCATTCAAGAACTAGATAAAAGTGTATTTATGGACACAGATATTCGAAATGCTTCATGAAGCAATGTTTCGTTAAATATAATTTAATGTCACCATTTTATGACAAATCTTCAAGCTTTCAAGTATTTTTTTAAAAAGGAATTCTACTCTCTGTTAACTACGATTTTTAGAGATTTGAATATTATTAAAATGTTCAAACGATGGAAAATTTTGGCTTTCGGAAATTTTATCTGAGTAAATTATATTTCTTAAGCTTCCGACTTATAAAATTCTAAATGTTTAGCGATATAAGTCAAACGCTTTGCTAACAGACTTCATAATTATTTCTTTTTGTTTATAATAAAAGTTCTTACACATAGAAGGTCGTCGGAACCCTAATTTTTGTTGTATAATACATTTCTCAATCTATTAAAGGGATATCCTAATTTTTAAAACTTTTTTTGAAGTAATATGGCTGATAATTTATTTTCTGATCGTATATAATCCAAAAAATTTTCCCATGCGATCATAAGAAATTATTACACTGCTACACTTCATCTTTAAGTAAAAAATACTAATAAATACCTTTTATATTAATAAGCAATAACAGTAAAAAAGAACTAGCATAAATGTTCTTACAGTGTATAAATTATGGAAGTTTTGTGACACTGGCAGTGAAAAGTATTCAACGTTGTGAATACAGAACAGTTTTGACAACAAGAAACGAAAAAGAGATTTAGTTTAGTTTTTTATTAACGTCGCATTAGAAGCAACACGAGGGCTATTGGTGACGGACCTCGTAATTTTGAACCACGGTCAAGTGACGAGGACGACACCTGAGCTGGCACCCCCTCTCCTAACATCCACACCACGCCAACGGGGGGACTTTGGGCCCCGAACAGATTTAACCTGCATCAACCCCGGCTACACGGCGGATCTTTGGCGGCCAAGGATCGAACCCGCGACTGAACGATAACCGCCAGCCGCTAGTCCACGACCTTGACCACTAGGCTACAGCGGCCATTAAACGAAAAAGAGAAAGAACAACTCTCGGAAAATACCTGTTTATTTTGATTTGGGAAGTTAAAATATCTTCTCACACACTTGCGCGCGCGTAACATGAAAGGAATTACAACAAGCAACTGACAGTATGAAAGAGAACAGTTCAGTAGCATAATATGTCCCGAGTACAAAAAGAGTACTTGTAGATAATTTATTTTGGGATGAAAGAGAGATGCTTTGAAAATGTATTCTATGCAAACTTAAATGAAAATCTGATAAAATCCCCTACTTAAAGCTTAAAGGTGCTATCGATAAGACAATAACAGCATTTCTTAATTTGACTAACGTGGCAGTTTACTGCGGTCAACATCTACCATTCTACAATGTGCTTAGACAATGCTTGTCTACTTTCAAGGTGTCTCGAGTACGGTCAAAAGAGAGTACATTTGGAATTGGACATTAATATTTTACAACTGAAATACGTGAAAGTTTCTCTAGTTCCTAACAATTGCCTTATTTAAACAATACCTACACTGGAAACCCTTTTCTGTAAAAATTGTAATTTCATATTTTATCACCTTAAAATTGTTTGAAAAGACTGATCATAACCAGTGAAATTCTAATGTAAAATTAACTATTCAATTCATTGTTATATTGGTATCTAGCATTTTACTCTCATCTTTTCTGAAAAGTTTGAGGCAGCAAGAAATACAATGGCTAAAGTTGCGAGTTGCGAGGCTATAAATGAATAATTCGAATTACAGATTCAATTTCTGATTGCTCCAAAGGCAACTCATGTTAAGTAGTGGTTTCAAAGCCCATTAAATGAAAGCAAACTTGAAAATCCTTATATGAATGTTGTGGGGAAGTTAGAAAAGTAAGATACCAGTTCAAAGGTGTTTGCCTCGTCATTTGATCACACGAGGGTGGTTCAATAAGTCCTTAGAAAATATAAGATATGGTGCTCGTGGCAACGAAACAGGTTTGTTTTTAGTAAGCATCATGACTCACTAGACAGCTGTTTTAGTCTCAGCTACATCTTATTCATGATCATGACCCTTTCGCACCTCAAAATTTCATCGTAATAACTTTTCCAGCCGATGAGATCTTCCTCGCCTTCTTTGGTGCAGATTCACCGGAAGCAGTCCATTGTTTTGATTTTTGTTTGGTTTTCGGTGTGTAACGATGAATCCATTTATCATCGATGGTCACATTTCGATGAAAATGACGTCGACAACTAGCCGCGGCAGAAATCAAATTATGATTTGGCATCAAATTACTACCAAATCAAAATTAGCGTTTGAATCAAAGTCAAATTCGATTTGATTCCATTTAAAAGATGGCAGCACCCAATGTTAATAACTATTTACCTTAATGATGCCATCTGTTTTCAAATACTGGAACTTTTTGAACCACTCTTGTATTTCAAGATTACGATGGTTCTCTTACTTTTAGAGTGTTATTAATTAAAATAAAAGTGAGACTTTTAGAATGTTTTAGCACTTCATGAAGAAAAGAAAACTTAACCATGTATTTTTTAAAAATAATTCAAAGATTTTTGTCATTAATCTTGATTAGATTATAGTTTTACTAAAATTTTGGAAAAATCCTCCTCCCGGCGAGATGAACAGCCGTTTTTGTAATACGAAAATGTTGTTTCGCCCTCAGAATAATTAAATAGGATGATAATTTATTTCTATTGCTTTATTTACATGAATTATAACTTTGATACATCTTTTACCACTGTAAAAAGTTATGTGAAAAAATTAATTTCGAATTAAAACATTCGAATTTTTTTTGTATTAATAATTATTAAAATAAAAAAAGAACAGAAGAATTATTTATAAATATATTTTAATAAGAAAAGTGAAGTTCAAGAGCTCTCTCTTTCAAGATAAGACGCGAAGGCACATAAGGAAAGAAAAACTCATTGAATTAATGAGTGGGACAAGAAGAAATCAATACATTTTATTTCGATATGGAAAAGCGGCAAATGGAAGAGAGAATCAATTAGAAACAAGAACACCTCTGATAAGTGCTTTTCTAAAGAATTTTTTTTCTCTCGTTTCCTTGTGCCATAAATCAGATAAGAAGATAATCGCGACTTATTGGCGTCAGAATTAGGGGAAAGTAATTACAGGGTTTAATTGCGATGAGTTTCTGTGGAAGGATTTATTCATTATTGAAGTTTTCTTCACATATTTTATTCAACAAAAATCGATAGCAGTAGGGGTAAATTAATGACTGAAACTTAAACTTTTAATTATAAGTGTAATTACTGTTAATACTTTTTCACTTTCCCTGGAAATAGCTATCAATAATAATTAGTATAAAATTTCTTACATTGAGGGAAACTTAGTTTTGACTGAAAATTTTAAGATAGTTGCTACATAATTGCCAGAAATTCAATACATGCTGATGAAAATATTGATTTGTTTTCCTTCAGTTTTCATTTTGGATAAAATAGTTCTTCTATTTACTATCTCAATAAAATATTTATTTATCAATAAAACCACATTATAACTAATGTAAACATATGCACGGGTTATAATCTGAAATAAGATATATTGCTAGGCTGGGAAGTTAAAATTTAATAATAAAAATCCTCTTTAGTTAACAAATCTGCAAAACTACGCTGTTAAAATTGAATCCGTAATATTGTGAAGAGAAATTAATGTTTATTAGAAACTAAGCTTGAATTAAAAAGGAATTAAATTAAAAAAAGCGAATTATGTGAAGACAGAGACATATTTCTGCATGTTTATTTTAAATATTTCAAAGTTCTATGAATTTTATATTCATTAAAATATTTATGTGTTACATATATTTTCCAATTTGTCTCTATTTTTTTTTAAATAAAATCATTGGTTCGTTATCAATCTAGCTTTAATAAATGTAATTTTCGTGTTCCTTCTGTTTTAAGATTTAATATTTTAGATTCGTTTACTATATTTTTATGTTTTTACAATAAAATCCTATAGACAACATTCGCGCTTTTATAAATATTAAAACAGTTTAACCCATCAAGAGTAAAACCTTTTCCTCTCTAGACGTTACACATTTTATTCAAAATGCCTTTTAAAAAAACGCAAAGTTTATGTCTCTACCATCGAATGCTACCAGAAATGTTTTGTTAAAAATAAATGTATTCAAATTTTGAAAGCCCCGTTTCTTAAGAATTTATTTGCATTAATAACGTGTTTCGACTATTCAGATGAAATGAAAGAAAAACGTCTTTAAATGGGGCTGAATGCAGCTTAGCAGTTTCCTGAAGAAGAAATTTAAAACTTTTAAGAAAGTCCCGAGAGACTTCCGGGAATGTCCCGTTCTTTCTCCCGTCCATCTACACTCCGTGTCACTTCTTATACGTGCTGAGAGTGAATAGAAAAAGGGAAAAAAAGGGGAATATTTTGGAAAAGCTTTTACCTTATTGTTAGATTCTGCCTGGAAGAGTTTGTTCTTCGCTTTAAGTAGTGGAAGTACTATTGACCACTAACACTGTTCTCAAATAGCGAACAATCCGAGAAAGATAACAGAGCCCTACAACTGTCGAAGAATAAAAGTAGAGATAGGGGATGGTTCTGATTTCTTTTTATTTTTGCTTCTTGCACTTTTAGCCTTTGAAACTTGACTCGGTGGAAAGGAAGCTGTCAAGTCGATAGTGGTTGGATGAAAAAAAGATGGGAAAAAAGAAAGTCTTGGGGTAGATAAATATTGAACCAGTACATTATGAGAATAAAATTGGGAAAATGGTTACAGTTCGTATAAAAAACAAACGCAATCTATGAATCATTTGTTGTCTGACTATGTATCTAAGATTCTTTCAGAATTTTGGAAAATGTCTTCGTATGAATATATTTATGTATATTTGCTCTTGTGATTAAGCTAATGATTACTTTCCAATTTTGCGCTTTATTTGCCCTAAGGGCGAAAAGAAGAGCTTAACGCATAACATTTTATCATTAAGTTAATGAGAACGATCAACAAGTTTCTTCCCTAGATGTTGATAATGAACTAATTTAAATATTTGAATTAATTTTTACGGATGTTCTCTAATGCAAAACTTAAGTGAATGTAAATATTTTAAAAAACATTTTTCTGCTAATGAATCAAAAATTAATTATCTTTTCGATTTAACTAGATATTTTTCTGCTTAACTTATTTTCTTTGTGAGAGAAATGCAGAAACAAATTTTTATTCGTTGTTAAACAACGAATTAAAACTTTATTATTTCATACTTCCCAGCAAATACTATGTAAATCAATTAATTAGGGAAAATGTTTTGTGCAAAAAATTACGTAGAAAATTTTATAAGCTGCTTATCAAAATAACTTCTTAAGATATGATGCAAAAGTAAAAATCTTAATCCATTGCATATCCAAAGAATAAAATTTTGGAATTTAAAACACAGTAAAGGTATCTCACTGGCACATCCCTAGTTTTTAGTTTTCTTTTCAAAACTGATGTAAAGGTAACATTTAGTGTAAATAATCAGTATTTAACCACGTATATGATTATTTCCATATACTTCACACCTCCATAATTAGAAGCCAGATTTCAAGAAATATTTATAAAGTTACTTTTTAGTTATCTTAATGAGTACAAAAGTTAAGCTTTTCTATGGGAATCGGAAAGTCTCTCACGCATATATATATATATATATATATATATATAACACTTTTAATTATACAAAAATCCCCTTTAAAACAAATTAGATTTCACATGCAGTATTTCTTAAATAACTATCTTTAATAGTCTAGTATAAAATTATGTTAACTATGATTACTTTTTTCTTAAAGGAGAATAATTTGATTCTTCAAGGCAATATTACAAGGATATTTAGAAGATCATATAAATATATAGAGTGTTAAGAAACTCATGGGCAAAAATTTAAGGAATGATAGAAAATATGTAAACAAGAAATTTTCACCAAACAATGCAAGTCGGAGAGCAAGTGGTGAAACACAAGACGGCGCTATAATGTAAAGAATAAAACGCGAGTTTTCTTACACATCGTCATATCTATCGTGAATTTCAGAAGGCATGGCGAAGTGCAGTAATCAGGAAAAGGCCATGCCTTCTGAAATCCGTGGAAGAAATGACAATGTGCAAAAAAACTCGTACTTTATACTTTCCCTTACAGCTTTGTTTAGTGGTTTACCACTTGTCTCCACTTGTGAGAAATTACTTGTTTAGAACTTTTCTATCACTTCTAAGATTTTTTCCCCATGAGTTTCGAAACACATTGTACGTACATAAATATAGTTAAAGCTATTTTTGTCAGATATTTTACTAATTAAATCTTTAAAGGGAAAAATCTGGAAATGGTGGAGTAAATTTTTATGTTATCAGCTATCTTTGCATTCGATTTGATCTACTTTCAACCATATGTTTCTGATAGGTATTAGTTTCCCTCAAATCTCTTCCTAGGTTGCTTTTCCTTCATATTTCCTATTCAGATGTCAAATAATTAAATGCAACCATTCAGATGTAATAAGAAATTTCTGTTAAGTGATGTTTCCAGTGCCGTATAAGGTATAAGTTAAGTGACACTTACCGAGTACTATAAGAGTGACATTGACATCAGCTTTACCAAAGCCATTTACCGCTCGGCATACATAAAGACCGGTATCCTCTGGCACCACAGACTTGATTTTGAGGATACCATTACTCTGGATTCGATACCTTTCATCTGCAAAAGCATCTAGTGGTTCGCGGTCTCTGTACCATTCAAAGAACAGCGTATCTGGATCGGCTTCAATTGGACATGGCAACTGTACCATAGTTCCTTCTGGCACTACTCTTTCAAGGTCATAAGCTTCGGGAAGCAAGCGTGGGGGGCCTATTAAAGAACAAAATGATAATTAAAACTCTAGCTTTATGTGAATATTCTAAATAATATGGAAGAGTGAAGGTTTTTTTTTTTTTTTTTTTTTTTGAATTGAATAAAATTGCAGATATTTACGATTGATATTTCCAAAATCCCCTCCACACTTAGAAGTACAGTAATGTTATTAATTTAATTCTTTGCAAACATGATTATATAAAGATATTCAACATGATTATATAAAATTGACTATTCATTGATTATTTTGATCGAATATTAATGTTCTATTAACAACAACGCAAGGATTGTTAGCTATCAGAATTCTCTAAACAGTAAAAATAAAATAATAAATATAAAATAAAAATTCATAATAATAAAACATTATATTTGGCAATTTTATATTGTTTGTCATAAGTATATGAAAATAAATTGAACATAAATAATTTAAATAAAATTCAACAATTTCATAAATGATAAGAATTAGTACTTTTTATGAATGATTTTTCCCAATGAAAAAACACAATTATAAAACATATACCATGTATTTCTGCAGATAAGACGACCTTCAGATAAGACGAGGTTAAAGTTTTTTTTGAAAGTCTAATAGTTTTAGCATATATCTGTCCTACAAGATGACACGAAACTATCAACGGCATATTAAATTAGTTTAGATATAAGCGATCCTCATCTGGAACGAATCCTATTTTCTTACAGTTTGAAGCACTGCCTATACAAGCACGTGCCGAATCCCAAAATCACATATATCTCTAATACCTCCAACAAATCCTTAACAAAAATGTAGCATTTCTAATATTATGGATGGCACCGAGAACTAATTGTTATGGGATAGTGATGGCGAAGCGGAAATCGACTCGCTAGGTACAGAATGAGACCCATAAGAGGAGTTTCTTAACAACAAAAATGAGGATGTACTTGAGAAGCTCAGAGTATTTGCCTTAGATGAAGAATCTGAGGATTTTGTAGGATTCTAAATACATTGAAGTGTATTTTGTTTCTTACAGTGGTTTGAATTTATATAAATTTCAATCAAATTTTCTTGTATCTATTCTATAAGGCGATCCCGTATTTTGGGGCATTTTTTCATAATTCAACTATCATCTTAACTGTGGAAATTAAATTACATTCGTAATTTAATACGAAATCTATTTGTCAACACTCTATAAAAAACCCTAAGAAACATAACCGATCAACACTTTGATCTGCTAACAGTGATCTAATTTTTGTACAAAATTATCTCGTAGTAGAAAAAGTTCTATCAGTTTCTACACTTGTTGGTTTATTAATTATTAAAGAATTGTACACTATATTGGAATATACTTCCTCCTTATATTTTCCAGTTGAAAATACTTCAATTGTTTTTAAGCAATTTTGTTAATATGTTATTTTTCTGTGTGATAGAAACGGATTATTATGTTATGTCTTTGTTTCTGTCAATAAGTTAAGTTTTTTTCCGTGGATAATGTAACCGCGGAAGTCGAAAGGAAAGTATACTGCATTTACGTTCATAATTTATTTTTTACCAAATTACCGTTAAAAACTATGTAGAGTTGCTGGTAACGATTTGAGGCTGAAATTCGCAATTTATCGATTAACTGGTAAACAGGTTTATCGGTATTGTAATCCCTTGTGTTCGCTATTCTACCAACCAGACTACGAGTACTAAAGCCAGAGTGTTACGTGTGTCTAAGGGATTCTGTTCATATATTAATTTCAAATAACAACAAGTATCAATTGATTACTTAACGGTAAAATTCTCCATATAATATAGTTTTCTAAAATAATCCCATTTAATGGTTCGAAAATAGATTGATAATCTTTTTTCCCTTTTACCCTATTTTTATATTGAATGTGAAGGTTTTTTTAAACTTGCGCAACGTCCTTAGTCGTTATTACGAAGTAACAGTGAATCGATAACATGCTTCTTGGTCTCATTATTATATATGAGGGAGTATCGTAAAGTTTTAATTATTATATAATAAGAAGAGTAACCGAGAGAGGGAGATATGTGTACAAAATGTAATTCTTCAAATTATAATTAATCCTTAAGTACATAATTTTGAATGACACTTTTGTGCCATAAGCAAACACTCACTTTCTCACTCACATATAACACTGTTTGGAAGTGGAAAAAAGTTTTCAAACTGTCACCTATCTCTCTCAGAGGATCCAAGAAGGAGAAATCTATCACTCATAGACGATGCTGCTACAGTGAAGGACTATATCTAATTAGATCGTAGAGCAACCATTCAAATGACCACAAAAGAGACTGCTCTTATTTATGGTAGTGTTTGGAAAATTACCCCCGAAAAGCTGCACATATTAAGAGTGTCATAGCGCTGGACTTCACGATTACTGAACTCTTTAAAATAGGAAACACAGCGTGACCTGTCAAGGAAGATGTTGAATCTTTTGGAGCAAGACGAAGATGATTTTGGTGTTCTGGTAACTATACGAGTACATAAATCTTGGAAATATCAATATGATTCAGAGACATAACAAATGAGATAAGACAGGAAGCACAGCGACTAATCTCATCCCCCCTCCCAAGAAGGTTAAAATTCAGAAATCGGCAGGGAATCATGCTGTCCGCGGTTTTTTTTTTTTTTTTTTTTTTTGGGGGGGGGGGGGGGGGGGGGACAATTTTTAAATACTACCAGGAAAAGGGTCCAATCATTACTGGTGCCTATTACTGCACACTACTAAGCAAATTGTGTGAAGTTCTGATGAAGAAAAGACGTCAATCTTCTAACCGGCAAAGCACCTGCTTGCTCATCTTGAGATGCGATTGAGGAATCAAAGCGATGAGGATTTGAAATTAAGAAACGCTGGGAGAAATGCATAACTCTGGATGGTGACTATGTAGATAAATTTTAAGAATAACAAATAAAAATTAAGTTTACATCTCAATTATTTTTAGTAATAATTAAAAATTTGTGATACCACCTCGTAGTTACAGCAAACTATAAATAAATTCCATAGAAAAATGAAATAAAATAATTTCAAATACATCAAAAAGGTAACTGATAATGAATAAAGGGATGCCTGTAAAGTAAAAGCAAGTAGTTTTTCATAAATTCAAAATAAGGAAACAATAAGGGACAGCGATAGAATAAGGATTAGAAACACACACGCGCGCGGGCACACACACACACGTGAGTGTGTGACATTAATTAATTCTACTACTGCTGCTCTTTAAAACATGTTTTACTCTAGTCGTGGCACAATAAGCAAGCTTTAAATAATTAAAATTATGAATTTATTAATATTACACGAGAGAAGAGGGAGATACATCGAGATAGCGGCGGAAGTAACGCAATACACGTCCACTCGCTCCAGAGGCTAGGAGAGAAGAGAGAGAAACTTTCCATCTTTGGAAAGTTAAAGTAAGGATTAGTCAGATCACATGAAGGGAACTTTAGGTATTTTATGCAGAAATTTAATGTCTAATAAGGATTATCCATACTGGTTCGAAACGTGGGAAACATATCTGAGCAGATTTGGAAATCTCGTGATCACACAGATTAAAAGATTTAGGGAAATGGTATCAGGAAATAAAGATGAACTCTTCATTGTGATAGTTAAAGTGTAGGATAAATTTTAAAAAAATTAATTAAATTATTAAATTTAAGTAAAATCATTACACGAAACAGACGCATAATATATATCAGGGAAATAGCTTGTATTTATTTATTTTTTTATGTTATTTCATTGTTCACAGGGAAAATTGAATTAGCAAACATATAAGTTGATGTAATATTGGCTTTAATTAGAATATATAACAGTCAATGGAAATTGAAATTAGATTTGCGCAAATTTTTTTGTATGCTTTTATTTAAGGTTAGATTTATTCATGCATGTAAAAAGCATCTAGAGACTGAGCATAAAATATTCAAAAGCATTCTTTTAATGAGTTACCCTGTTGTAGGGAATTTCTCTCTTCATTTTCTGTTGATGCTGTTGTTTATAAATGATTTTAAGTATATTACTGCTGTTTATTTAAGAAAACTGAACTGGAAAATCCATTAAACTTTTCTTATTCATCACAATTTAGTTGACTTTCAAAAAGTTAAAATTTTTCTTTTTAAAAAGAGAACAGTTTTTAGAGGATGGATAATTTTGGTAACAAGATATAAAGTATTAATACATTTTCATTTGTTGAAGCATCATATAAGATGGGTTAAAGTAAAAAAAAATATTCGAAGATATTCCATTAAAAGAGTTAATGGGATCATGGAAGTTAGGATGAAGACAAGCTTTGCCTAAGGCGTTGAAGAATTTACATGGAAATATACTTAAAACTTTTGTTGTTAAGTGTACTTTCATTTCCCCCAGAAAGTTACGAATTTAAAATTACGCCAATTAGCAAGACTAGAAAGAATGATTAAAGTTCCAATCGCTCCTGCTGAAATTAAATGTAACAGAATAATATATGGACAACTTTGGAGGAAAGAAGAAAGTCATAATTAAATAATTGGATACCGGGCGAGAAAGAAAGACTGTGGGCTATCACTCAAATTTACAAAGAGCATGCTTTAGAAATATCTTTAAAGTGCAATTTATTCGAATTAAATTGTATTATCTAAATTGCATGAGGAAGAATTGAGAATATGAAACACGGAAACTCCCACAAAATGTCTCAATGTCAATAAATTTCAGAGGATGCTTCCGGAAATATTTGGTTATTTTATCTTTTCGGAAAGCACAGGATGTGTTTCTAAGTCATCGTTTAAATTACCATGTTATTTTAAATATGAACTATCTAAGCAGTCGATATTTTACTCCATTTTCAGCTCACATTTTAACTTTTAATGTAAGTCACATAAATTCAATTTAAATACAGAACTTATTTTGTTATTGAACTTCTATTGAAATTAATAAGACATGTCACAAAAATGCGATTAAAATATTTTTAAAAATCTTTGCTACTTATCAGGATTTATAACCCCGAAATAAAGAGAACGAAATTACAATTTGTAACTGAGCAATATGTTTCTTAAATTTTTCAAAATTGTAATGATAAATATAAGAAAGTAATAAAAACACGAAATACGATAAAGCTTTGATAGCTGTGAAAATGGATCATGATTTTTAATATTTCCATGTTACTATGTTTTATGTTTTTAAAATAAGCTAGAACCCTTAAGTTAAACGGGCGATTAGTTTGTAAAACATTATATTTTAATGCTTCAGCTGCGTCGTTACCCTTCTGAGGAACTTGGAAAAATTCCAACAGAGTATTTACTACACAACAAAATACATTGTTCTAAATCTTACTTAAAGGGCAGAATAAATTGAGATATTTTATACTGATACGATATTTTAAAGCATTTTTCATGAATATTTTGATGTATTATCTATTGTTGATATTTTGACATGTAGGTAAATACATTGTTCGGCTTAAATTAAAGAAAATTAGATTAATTTCCTTAATAAAATTATATATCTCTATTCTAAAATTAATCCTCATGTTTAAGAATTAAAAAGAATGCTGATGTAATCATATTTCTTTAAATATTAATGAAATTTTTTTAACTTTTTCACGGATTTAAAATTAACATTTTAAGTTCAACAACATGTTTTGAAGAATAAAAGGAAACTGTATTTAGTAAAACACATTTCCTAATAAGTTTACGTTTTACCACAAATCTTTTTACGAATACACCTGGCAACTTTAAAAGAAATATGAATTTGTGGATAACTCTATTATATATACGTGTATTATTTGCATGATAAAACAAAGTATGGAACATCGAGTCTAGTGTCCAGTTGAGGATTTTAGGCTCAATCAAAGACTAGTGGCTCAAAGTCTTCAGGGATCAATGCTCTGAATTGGGGATTGTCCCCACGAAATGGCTTGCCTATTGTCTAAGCTCAGAGAGAGGAAGCCGCTGCTTAATCTTTGGTGTCAATCTGAACAGGTCATCAGGGAGCAGTTTTGCTGTTTCTCACACCACAACCACAGGTCACTGACGTACAGTGTTGTTTCCCTTGCGGTCACACTTCAAAGGCGACGAGCAAGGATTAGATACCACATCTGTGGAATACGCGGTAGCCAAATAGAGTTTTCCCCAACCCCCCTTTGTATCATTGGCTTATAATGCAATCTTAAGAGTTAATAATGTCCGATGGGTGTATTAAATGAATTAAGATTGTGATAAATCCATGTCGTGACAACAGAAACAAACAATTTTGTATTACTTATTGATTATTTTCATGACAAATTTTTTTCATAGCTGATTTGTTCAAGGCTACTTCTGAGAATGGAATAATTGTTAAAACCCAACAATAATTGATTCATATAAAATATTTCTTAGTTGTTCAACAGAAGTTATTAATAATAGAAATTAAATTAAGGGCGAACAGTGTTTAAATTTTATGTGAATTTTGTAGTATAATTACCAAAATCTTGCGATGACCTTTCATAAGAAATTTTTTTACAAATGAAAAAAATACCTCAACAATTAAAATTAAATCAAAAACCAATATAAGTTTCAATAAAATGATATGCTAGCTTAAGTCTTAACCTTACTGGGTAGGATAATATGTATGAAGGAGTATGAAACTTCTTTCGAATAAATATAGCACATTATAAAACGTAATTGATGAATCCTGGGCTTTATGGTGTAGAATATATGTTATTAGGCTGAAATCAGGTCCTTTTTATTAAATGCTCATTGATAATTTCTGTACAAATACTTACACATAGGTATCGAAGCGAGACATCAATTAAGCGTAACCAGACAACACACAAAGCGCAATTAAAAGTGGTTGGGCAGCAATATAACTCCACAAACCTATAAATTGCCTCTTTTTTACATAATGTAAACGTTCCAGAAAGTACCAAAATATCATACGATTGGAATCAGAGTGTCGATTAATTATTTATAATCCCCTCATATTGCATGATATATCTCTAACATGACTACTTCGGACGGTTGTATAAGTAGTAAGTAGTAGTAAGTTGATGCACGTTAAATCTGGTCAAGGTTTCAAGTCCTCCCAATGGTGTGGAAGTTTGGAGAGGAAGGTTACACCTCAAGTATCGTTCACGTCGCTTGACAGAGGACCAAAATTGCAAAGTCTGTTGCCAATAGCCTTTGTACTCCTCCCTTCTCAGTGCGACGTTAATAAAGAATCACTCACTCATTCATTTAGATGTAATTATTTCTGTTAGACACATATTTATAATAGAACATTAGTGTAAAGACCGAGATGGTTCACGACCAAAATAACTTTTAGTTCATACGTGACAATTAAGGTAGGAAATCATTACATCCACATTTACCACACAATATTAACTAGAAATGCTCATTATTACTCTCTGCATTGTAATTTGAATGAGACATTTCCATACTTCTATTAGTTATTAAGCAATTGGTGAAAATATGGTCTTCAAAATTGAAGAAATCAAAACAGAAAAGTAAATAACACACTGGGCTTTCACCATAGAGCTTAGATATAAATATACAGTTGTGTTACTGCTGTTTACGCAATTCATTCTTCTGAAACTTTCTTTTGATTTTCACATAAAATACATGTGGAAAATCACTGATTATATCATTATTGTTCTAGGTTGACAAGGAAGAGAGAGAGACATAATAAGAAACCATATAGTAATGTTCTCCACCCGAAACAGCAAAACTCAATTAACTCTTTAGACCAATAATTATCACTATAATTAGACACTAAGAACAAGTCACGTTTCGAGAAGAGCAATTAGAGTGGAGAGATCTAATTACATCTTCCAATTAATTAGATAATCGTGTTAAAACCCGTACCAAATTAGCCTCAGGACTGTAAGCTAACTAAATAACTATTTATAAGAAATATTGACCATGTTCTTCTAATAGTATAAACTGAGCATAAGGAATGAAAAACTTTACCTTTACGGATGACTTTGTCTTCCTTGCCAATTCAGAGGATGGTTTACAGAATGATATAAAAATGGTCCCGTATTTCTTAGTGAACTACACCTCAAAGTCAATTCAATTAAATGTTTCAATTCCCACTTCCGAGGCACGATGCCAGTGTAGACGAGAGTTATAGAAAAATCAAGTGCTTATACAATAGTGCATGAAAATTAAACAGTGAATTAATTACTTAAATAGTAACGGAAGTACCAAAAATCATGGGGTTACTTCCTAATATCGCGTGGGACTTCTTTTTGCAAGGCAAATGGTAGGAACTCGATATGGCAGGGACTCAACAAGTCGTTAGAAGTCCCCTGAAGAAGTATTCAGTCACGCTATCCATAATTGTGAAAGTGTTGCCAGTACGCGTTTTTATACATGAACTGACTTTTCAATCATACCCCTTATATATTTGATGGGATCATGACTAGAGATCTAGATGGTCAAATAATTCGCTGGAATTGTCCAGAATGTTCCTCAACTCAATCGCAAACGATTTTGGCCTGATGACATGGATCATCCTGAAAAATTCCACCATTATTTTAATGCATGAAATCCACGAATGGCTGTAAATGGCCCCTAAGTATATGATCATAACCATATGCAGTCAAAGATTGGTTCAGTATAAACAAAGGACCTTGAACACCATTAGGGAGCCACCTAAAGCTTACATAGAGCCTTATTGACAACTTGTGTTCATGACCTCGTGGGGTCTATGTCACATTCGGACCTTACCATGAACTCTTACCAGCGATTAACCTGATCAAACAACGTTTATTTCAATCATCGTATAAACGATATACTTACAAGTCGAGAAGTGGCTTTGCAGCCGATGCCTTGTTAGTAAAATCTCTCGATTCGGGTTTCTACTGCTATATCCCATCAACACCTGATTTCACTGCGCTGTCCTCACAGACCCATCTGTTTTACGTCCCACATTGATTGTTGCTATTATTTGATGTAGTTTTGCTTGTCTGATAACACTACTCTACGCGGACGTCGATGGTCTCAATCATTAAGTAGACGTGGTCGGCCACCTAATCGGTCGGTGGGAGGTAATGCCTGATTTTATATATTCTCAGACCACTATCGACACTGTAGATAACGGAATGTTGAATTTCTTAACAATTTCTGAAATGGAATGCTCCATAAATCTAGATTTAACTAGCGTTACACGTTCAAAGTTTGTTAATTCTCGTTGTGTGGCCATAATCACGTCAGAAAAACTTTTCATATTGATCATTTGTGTACAAATGAAACCCTAACAGTGAACTGCCCATTTATACATTTCTTACACGATGCTACTGCCATTTAGATATTTGAATATTTTTCTTCCATGATTTTTGGTAATTTCAGTGTATATTTACATCGAGGCTAACTGAAGAAAAACTTTCTTAATGTCCCTCGAGATTTTCGTTATAGTTTTAATTTTCTTCAATTTTACGAATTCAAGTATTAAATTTCCCCCTAAAAACATGGATACAATGAATAAAAGACAGCAATAATTATTTTGTAATACTCTACATACAATTTTCTGGTTAACTTATTAGTTCTGGCATTAACAATACTCCAAATGGGCTTAGAGAGAGTTCAAAGGGCTTTAAAATCTCACCCCATAGAACTATAAACTTTCCGTAGATATATCCTACAAAAATTACTCTGGAATTCTATAAGAATATTTAAGAATATAAATATCTATCAAATAAATTCTATAAGAATATAAATATCTATCAAATAAATTCTATAAGAATGTAATTATCTATCAAATAAATTCTATAAGAATATAAATATCTATCAAATAAATTATATAAGAATATAATTATCTATCAAATAAATTCTATAAGAATGTAAATACCTATCAAATAAATTCTATAAGAATATAATTATCTATCAAATAAATTTTATAAGAATATAAATATCTATCAAATAAATTCTATAAGAATATAAATATCTATCGAAATTATGTGTTATATGAGAAACGTCTTTATTTTTCTCTTTTATAACCGATGAAGGTTTTATTAGCCACCCAAGGAGCTATTGTTTTAGATGGATCACATTTGGCGAATCAGATCACTTTTCAATTTTTTTATCATTTGCTTCAATTTTATTTACATTTAGCATAAATATATTCAATTTAGTAATATTTATCGTTTGCTTTAATTTTAATTGCAAATACATTTAGCATAAATATATTCAATTTAATAATTTATCGTTTCCTTTAATTTTAATATCGTAAAAGTCCATTGTCTATTTCTCGATATTTCATCGTTTACTTTAATTCTTATATTTAATTGAGTAATTTAATAATAATTATAAAAAAAAGCACACATAGGGTGGCTAAATCTGTTCTTTGCAAAACTTTGCATATAACTTTTAATTAAATTATTTTTATTATTGTTGATCTTGAAATAAAACGAAATAGAAGCTAAAATAAAATGAGAATTTTCTGTTATACTCAATAATGAAAAATGACAGCGATTTTAAAATGCTTTTTTTAAAGTGTACATGTACATAATTCCAATTTTTTATTCTAAAAAAAAACGTAATTTTTTTCCCCTTCTTTATTATTTTGAACCTTTAGTAAGAAAATGCAAAAAGAGTTGTAAAAGAAATAATTTAAGAAAATATATGAAAAATTTATTCACAAACTTGTTTTTATAAATAGTTGAATGACATCCTAAGACACTCTAAGAGTAAACGCATTAAAGAAAGTTTCCGTGTAGGTGGAATCTTTTTTTGCACTCGTACTTTCTTGAAAATCACGTTTATGTTATCTAGTATTTTTCTTTTAAAAACTTCTTTCCACTTTTTCCATTACATAAGTAGATCTTTCTTTCTTTAATTCCGTATAGTAGCTTTTTACATTTTTATCTTAACTATCATTGGATTGAATATTTTAGATTCAATGTTTTTTCGTTTCATTTCGGAATATTTTATTTAATAATATTTTTTTTATATTTCTGGAGCATTATAAAGACGATACACGTTATGAAAAATGTTCTCTAAATAGTTGACTTCGGTGTTATTTCAAGTAATCTAATATTTTGAGCATTTCTAAGTATTTTAAAAATATATTCTGGATTTAATACATTGTTGGTGAATTTTTAAACATTTTTCTAAACATAAAATATTGAATTTTTTTCTTTCTTTCACAGTTTTGTTAGTTCTAAGTTTAACGCATTACTTATTACGAGGGTGGCTTAAAAAGTATCTGATTTTGAAGATAGATTTGCTAATGTAGGTTGGTGCTACAATTGTGAGCTGCCATCGGTTAAACTACGTCAAAACAAATTTTGCACTATTTCATAGGTTTGTTTTATTGGTGCCACGTCCAGTTTTCCCCGCCAATGATGCCCAGATTCATAACTATACACCGGAAACAAAGTAACAATAAAAACAATGGGTTGCTTCCGGCGAACCTGCTCCAAAGAAGAAAAAAACCGTCTCACTAACCGGGAAAGATATGGCGACGATTATTTTGGGGAATGAGATGAGCGGCTTACTCATGAACTTCTTAGAAAAACGAAAAAAGATCAATGGACAATACCTCAGTTTGTTACCCCCCCCCCTTTTCCTAATACCTCATTTGCCAAAACTAACACGGGTACTTTTTGAACAGACACTATGCATTGGTATTGCTTATTACTTATTTATAAACGAATTCCTTTCCTTTTTGAAAATATTCAATGTGACAGTAAGCATAAAAAAAAGCAGTTGTATTAAACATTTCACAAAGAAAGCTAACTTATTTGAATCTTAATATTTGCTATAATATAGAAGATTTCATAATTAATTTAAATAAAATTCGGATTAAATTAAACATGAGACAAAGGTGATAGGATTCGGTGTATCTAATAAATGAAAAAGTTTTGAATTAATCTTATTAACTATACAAATACATTTATCTGTATGCATCATTTATCAAACAGATAAATGATCAGATAGATAAATTACATCATTAATCTGTCTGGTTGATACAGCCATTCTGGGTGTATGTAATCAAAGATGGTTATACAGAACAGAATTGAATATTTTCTGTATATTATTTAGATTCTCGAGAATGTATGATTTCTTATTACTTTCGACATAAAATAATGGTGTGTAGTGAATGGTTTATGTATTTTAAGAATTCTAGATACTTATTCGTGATAAAAAAAAATAATATTCTATATGAATGATAAACAGGTATTGATGCACAAAAAGCGAATCTTCGGAAATAAAATGAATTTATACTTCAAAACAGTACTTGCTTATTTCCTTCCATATTATTTATTTATTACCTTACGGAATTTAGTCCAGATAGTCCAATGATAACTTTCATACAAGCAATATATTACGTATCATTTCCATAAGGCAGAAGGTTTGTTTCCCTTCCTCTCTCTCTCTCAGGAAAAATTAAATAAATTAAGCATTTGCGAATGGTTATAACTCATATTTATTATCGCCATCATAAAAGTGAGACACTCTGATGGAGTACTAAAATTTTATGACGGCACTTACTAAACACTTTGCGTTTTTTCCCAGTTGTTCCATCTCAAACTTTTAAGAAAATAAGCGAGCAATTTTGGGAAATCTTTTTACTTATCTTTAAGAAACATCTTGCATTACCTAAGCAAAGAATAACTCGTCCACTAAGGAAGTTTATTGCTTTTATAAGAAGTTATACAGAAGGGGTACGTAAAACATCGTTTCCCTTCAGAAAATATGGCTGAGGTGATTGAGAAAAGGTGTATCGAGGCTTTTCGAGAGGATTAAGTGCTTTTTCTTTCCAGTCGGAAAAAATAAGTGTAAATATTCTGACAAAATTAATCCTTCTGTTATGTTTTTTACTATTTATTTAACCCTTAATATTAAAGAAGATTCCATTTTAAAGAATTTATAGTTTCTGCAATAATATAATTTGTACAATAATTTTTATATAATTATGTAAATTGTCTAATGATTTTCACAGTATAATTTTGAATAACAATCATGTTATAAATGTATAATTTGTGTAATGAATATCATAATATAATTTTATATAATTTTTTTAATACTAGGGTGGTTCAAAAAGGCTAGTTTTTGACGACATAAGACATTGTTAATCCAAGAAGGTGTTATCATTGTATGCTGATATATATTAAGCGGCGCCAAAACAAAATTAGCAACCATTTGCTGCCATATCAAAAATTGATTTGCTGCAGCGTCGAGTTGTGATCATCATTTTGCGCGGAGTTGATATCGTTGAGGAGACCTGTATTCATCATTATACACCAAAAATTAAGCTACAATAAAGACAATGGGTTGTTTTCGATGAATCTGCACCAAGGAATGTGAAGTCGGTCTCATAGACTGGAAAAGTTATGGAGACAATTAATTGGGATGCAAAATTTATCATTTTTATGAATTTATTTGTGGAAGGAAAAATGATCAAAGGACGATATTACAGTGAGTTATTCACTTTCCCATTTTGCATTCCTAATGCCCCTTTCCCCATTCCTAACAAGGGTACTTCTTGAATTGCTCTCGTACAATTTATTATTATTATTGAAATATCATTCTTATTATTATGCACATTACTTACAGAAATCTTTGTAAGAACTCGTTATAAAAAATGTTTATTAATTTAATTTTATCTTTTGAAGCTGCATGAAAAATCTAACTTATTAGTTGATAGAATAAAAGTTAGTAGTTTTTGTATTATTTCTCCTGTTTAACACAAAAATAAATTTTAAAACGATGATTGGAAATATTCTGTTTCCTTAATTTATTAGAACCTTTTATAAAGCTACATTAAATTATGTTATAAAGTCCTATAGTTTTGGGATAAATGCTTTGAGCCTCCTAATATTCACCCTTTTGATAAAAAAAAACAACAACCCTTGCATATTGTAAAAAATATCACTATCGTGCACTGTCCAAGCTTAAGAAAAGGGAATAATGTTTCCATTTCATAAATGTTGTGAAGACTTTTTTTTCTGAACTGCAAATCCCTTTCAGGACTTTTGTTAAGAGCCATTTTGTAGACTAAAACGAGTTAAAATATTTTAATTTATTTTTAAAAATTTCATTTTAAATTTGTGAGAGTTAAGGTTTGTAGAACGTTTAAATAAAATGTAGCATAATTATTTTTCTTTCTGAGTATTTGCCCCATGTATGAATTTCTGTTAGTAATGAAAGCTTTTTCTTTAGAAGATATTTTTATTTTTATATCATTTCTCTTAATATGCATAATAATACAATAAACATTAAAATTTTTAAATCTTGAGCCTTTCATACATTAAAAAATAACTGAATTAGGACATTGCTTTATAGTTTAATCACATGAGAATTTGTGAGCATAAGTATGTGTGTGTGTATGAAGTACTTAAGGATTAAAAAAATTCCATCCCATTTATGTATGGACCAATTTGACTCCTAGAGAAAGTTTTTTAACTAGTGAAAAACACATAATAAAGCAGTAACGTGTAATCACGTGTATATACCTTTAACTTGGGCTACTTTAGTATAATGTTTGATATGAGAACCTCGTCTTCTGAAAGAATCGTGACATATGTAAATGACCTTTACTATGTAAGAAATGTAGCGAATAGGATAACGAGGTAGAGAGATTCATAAGAACATTATATTTGTTCCGACAACTATGAGGCTGAACATATATGTATTGAGAAAAATTCCAAACATATAATCTACTGGAATTGGAACCAGTAAATTTAACCCTACTGTTTAGAAATATTATGATAAATAGAATTTTTCATTATATAATATTTGGTCAAGGACACGACACATTATGAATGTTTTGATGTAATAATATAAATTTATCAAATATATTTGGCTGATTTTTATAATAAATAATAATAATTTAATAAAGACAATTCATTTCAATGAAAGGAAAACGAATAATAAATTTTTTATCTCTCCTAATATATCTTTAAAAATGGTTTTTAACTAAACAAATAAAGTTAGAGCACTGAAATATAATTTCGACACAGCAGAATTTTAGTTCTACTTTGAGCAAGTGATTTAGTACCATGAAACATATTGTAACTTGGACTTTTCGCGAATTTTCCCTTCAATTAACATCTTGGGTTTGTTTTTGATTTTCTATTAAAGTTCCCAGCTTCTTTCCAGTCGAATGAAACGCGATACAAATTAAATAAAATTTCGAAATAGAATGAATAGATAAAATCAAGTCGTATAAAAATCGACGGAGAATTGATTTGAATAATAAATTAATGTTATAGTAATGAAAAAAGTGTTTGTGTGATTAGCGCAGAAGTATTCTAGCGAGTATAGTAGATTTGGTGAGATTATTAGGACTCAGTACTGTCAGAGCAATTGAAGGAGGTACTCGCATCCTATTCCAGTACAAGTGTATTCTTTGATAGATTATAGAAGTTGTAAGTACTTGCGGATAAAGACCTTTAAGCTCTTTGAGCGCATCTCTCTTAATAGAGAATTTTATAAGCAATTGTTTGGAAGATAATTAACTAGAATTTAATTTGAACTTAAGATGTTATAAAGAGAACTTAAAATGTTATATAATTAGAACAACATTTAAGAGGACAGTCGAGACGAGTAATAAGATGCCGACCCAATATTAACTGAAAAAAAAAACTTAAAGAAGGCTTTTTTGTTGCTAAAGAGAGAAGCGATTCACATTTTATAGAAAATTCGATTTAAGAATATTTCAGTTTATAAACAGGTAATTTTCCCTTTTTTAACATCGGTTATTAGAGGACCTTCCTTTAACTAACGTTTGGGTTTACTTTCTGATATTATATGTAAATTCCGAATTCTTTTCCAAGAATATGAAAGATGACCTAAGCAAATTAAAAAAAATTTTAGTTATACAATGAATGAAATTAGGGAAATACATATAAGAGAGACGGAGAATTGAATATTAGAGTTAGTGGTAAATTTATTAATGTGTAGACGGTAATTGACGTAAGATAGTGATTATGATTTTACATCGATCACTGACTGACGGAGATTAAATATTAGCTAGATTGATTTCAGTTAGCTGAGAGTTGAAGAACTCGCTCGAACCCCTGGTATTTGAGAATAGACTCACTCAAACACGAGTGGATTGGTAAGATTAAAATTCTATATTGTTTATAAACTAGATTTTAAGCGCGTTGAAGCTTAGTAGATAGAGTAAGAAATAGAGCAAATACTGTATTTTCATAGCTTAAAAAGAAATCAATAAACTGAACTTGGTTATCTCATCTCTGTCTTCCTCTTCCTTTGCTTTGGTAATTTATTGATAACTGAACTTTTAAATAATGACCGATGAAACTAATGAATAATGAAAGGGAGTCGTTAGAAGTTATATTCGATAAAACATATGAATATATACATGCATTTTAATTTTAAAACGATTTATGCTTAAAAACTGTTCAGAAAATCCTTAATAAATATTTTTAAATTTTTATTTAATATGGAGCGTCAACAACTAAGCGTAGTTTAATTTTAAGCATTACTCTCGCGAATTTCTAAAAATGCTGTCTGTAGGAAGAAAATAATAAAGTGTTTTGAGTCTATAATGGAAAATTAACTATATTTTTAAAACTTCAACTTTACCTTATGCTATTTTGGTGTTTTTGCTAAACGTGATTCGTACTAAGGTATTTTTGTTTGATTTCACTACTTTAAATGACAAAGAAGGAAGAAAATGGTGAATGAGGAAAGAGGACAGCAACTGCTCCCGAAACGATGAAAAAAGGTTCAAAAATACCGAAGTTGAGAACTTAGCAAAATATTCATGAAATTGAAAAAAAGGCGTATAAACTTATAATCTAAAAATAAAGACAGTAGAGGCAGAAGAATTCAAGTTGAAACAAAACTCTTAAAAAATGATGCTCGAGAAAAATAACAGTACCGAAAAACAAAGTAAAGTTCGGCTACACGAAATTAGATTTTCAATGGACATTAGAGATAAAGGTTTAACATTCGATACTTATTTCTTCATTCATGGAAGAAAACAGTTTACTTTATTTGTTGATACGTTTTCTGTGAGTTGATAATTGCCTTATGATAGTGTTATTTTGTATTCAAGTATAATTATTCTACATCATGTTATTGAAGGAATAAAAAGTAGGCTGTATGATGCATACAAAAAAATTTAAACTTAAAAGTGACTGAGGAGAAAAATTATATGAATTGATTGTCTATAAAAACGCAATTTTCATTATTTGTATGATATTTTGTTTATTTATTTAGATCAGCATTAAAAGCAATTTATAAAACGCTTTAAAGTACCCCAACGAAAAGGAATTTTTTTTACCAAAGAAATGAATAAAAATGAAATTTCGAATTTTTCACTTAAAATTTAGAACTTAAAGAATTCGCTATAGATCCATATTTGGTTTCTGACAATATTCACTTATATTCCTCTGTGAACGTTGGACAGTGGCAACGTAATTTGACATTTGTACGTCTCTGGAAGTGATTTCGTAAAGGACATTCTCATAACGAGGGTGATAAAATCTACGCACGATAACAACGGAAATGCGAGGGTCGTAAATTTAAAGATTATGAGTCGGCTGTCGAACTGTTACTTTCTTCTCATGAAAGCAGAATGTGATTTGTTTCGTAAATTACTCATTATGATTTTACGAAATCATTTTGTTTCAAAGAGTTATGAACGTTCCGAATAAAAAAATTAGATTTCAGAATGGTGGAAAAATACAATTAATTTTAATTGCCATTAATATTTTAGTTGAAGGAAATATAACTGTATACTCAGAAAAAAATGTTGCAGCGTTATCATAAATTACGAGTACATCTAGGCCATTAAAATGATTATTTGAATAAATGTACCACCTAAACTTCTATTAAAAAACGTTAAGATTTGAAAGATATAGAAGATTAACATGTTATTTTCAATTTATTTATAATCGGTGTAGTTTCTGGAATTTTTTTCTTGTTTTATTATGAATTCCTAGATTAAATTAAATTTACAAAAATTGTAGTGAGAAATAATCGTTTCATTACACTGAAACAAAATAAATATTCCACTATTTTTTATTATTATTAAACATATTGTTATTATAACTTATTATTAATAATAAATATTTAATGGTTATTATAAAAGACCAAAATATTGTTTGTATATTGACCTTAAAGCGAGAAAATATATTCTGCAAATCGAATGTTGCTTCAGACAAACTGCAATATATTGGTATATTACCTCAAAAATATCTTTGAATTTATGGAATAAAACATCAAAATATTAGCAAATACCTATCACTCCCATATATATATATATATATATATATATATATATATATATATACACACATATATATATACGTATATATATATATATAAATACATCGATCAATAACCCCGAGTAAAATTGAAAAACAACATTTTTTTTTTGCAAAATTTTTTTTATTCATCAACATAACAATCTTTTGTTAATCACCTTTAGGGTGATACACCGTTCCAACGCTTTTCCAACATTCCCCCCCCCCCCCAAATTTTTTTTTCTGTTTTTTTTTTCGCAAGAAATCTTTTTTGTTGCGAGTAAATAGTGATAAACAGCTTTTTGAATCATCGACTCGTTGCTGTTTTTGTTCCATCGAAAGAAATCGCGGCACCCACTTGGAAAAAACCTTTTTCACTTCACTTCAAAAAACCTTTTTCCTGGTCCGATTGACTTAAAATTTTGACACGTTTCAAGCAAAGGTTAGTACTCTAGAAAGACCTGGTTACTGGTTTACTACGAGCGCCATCTCTGGGTTAGTCTCGGGAGTTATTGATCGATGTGTTATATATATATATATATATGTATGTATACAAGGTGGGGTTATTAAATAACGAGGCATTTTACTGTGATTTTATACAAATTTACTTATTATCACCTTCAATATACACCCTGCTCTATCCCTACAAAGCTTCATGCGAATCTTCCATTGTTCAAAACAGTGGTAGAAGTCTTCTGTCAGCTCCATCAGGACGCGTGCCGTTTTATCTTTCACAGCTTCAATGGACTCAAATCTTGTTCCTTTCAATGCAGATTTCACCTAAAGAAACAGATAGAAATTGCATGACTCAAGATCCGGCGAAAAAGGAGTGTGGGCTAACACTGGGATGCTGTACTTGGCTTAGAAACATCTTGACAGATATTGAGGAATGACATCCTTCCACAATTCGGGTCGTTTTTTCCTTGTTCATTCTCGAAGTTCAGCAACAACATGAATGTAGTAATGATGATTAATAGTTTGACCTTCAGGAACCAAGTGAAAGTACACAATCCCATAAGAATATCGAAAAAAGAACCAATCATCATTGCTTTGAATTTTGATTTGCTCAATCGAATTTGTTTGACTCTTGGTGAAAATGGACTATTCCAGTGCATGTATTGGCAGTTCGGTTTTAACGTGTGTGGAACCGTATAAATAAAAAATTACGATTCGTCACACGTTATTATCTTTTCTGGTAAGTTAGGGCTCCTTTCAATGGCATTAAAAGTGTCAGCACAAACAATTTTACGAGCTTCTTGCTTTTAAATATGAGAATTTTAGCACTATGATGTCACAGACTTTTTGCATGTTAAAATTGCTATGTAAAATTTGTCGTAATGATTCTTTGTCTTTTCCTACAGTTTTAGCATTCGCACGAATACTTAACCGATGGTCAAATCCAACCAGATTACCGGTTTTTTTCGAAATTGTTATCCGTTTTTAATGTGAAATGGAGACCCGGGAGTAAATAATCTTCAATGTCTTCTCGGGCATCTTGAAAACGCTTAAACCATTCCAAAGCAGGTGCACTCGATAAGTATTCCTTGCCATACGCTTCTTTCAATAAGTGATAAGTTTCATTAGTGGTTTTTCCAAGTTTCATGGAAAATTTCGCAACAATTTGCTGCTCACTTACCATTTTTCCAGGGAAACAAAAAATAACTCTAATGCGAACGAATGTTATGGCTGTACGGATTTGCTTACAGAAGTGAAATGATTCAATTTGAACAAGAGGGTTCAAAAATGTATTCATAAATTGTTCCTATTTTAAGTTTTTTCTTAATTCTAATTCTGATTCATAGAGGATAACACAAGGGTCATTCAATATGTCTTTAGAAATTCCAAGAGGTGGTGCTCGTTGTATCGAAAATGATTGGTTTTTAGTAAGCATCATGACTCACTAGACAACTGTTGAAATCTCAGTTACTCGAATTCTTCATCATGATGCCTTTCGCATCTCTAAAATTCCTCGTCATTACTTTTCCTACCCATGAGACCATATTCGCCTTTTTTGGAAAACATTCACTAGAAGCAATCCCATGTCTTAATTTTTTCTGGATTTCTGGTGCATAATGATGAATCCATGTCTTACCGATGGGGACAACTTGATGCAAATTGACGCCGACAGTTCGACGTGGAAACAATAAAATTTTGATTTGGCATAAAATAACTACCAAATCCAAACTAACTTTTGAATGAATATCAGATTTGTTTCGGCTCCGTTTAACAGATGTCAGCCCCCATTGATAACAACAGTTTACCTTAATAATGCCCTCTGATTTGAAATATAAGTACTTTTTGAATTACCATCGTACTGTTGTTACGTTTAATGATTTGAGGCTTAGGCTGCAAGAGTTAGTTTTGGACTATATATTTTAGTGTATTAAAGCTCTAGGCATTTTTTCTATTTTAGTTTTCATTGAATTTAGATTTAAATTAGAAGTTTTCTCATACTAAGGATACTGAGAAATTCCTCATTTTTGCTTGCTGTATTATATTAGGCTGATGCCTTTTGTTTTATAGAGATATTACTGTTTAAGAAGGTTTAAACCTTAAAATTCTTTTAGCAGAGCGTCTTTATCTTAATCTAGATGCAGTATTGTTTATCTATTTTTTTTTCCTTTTTGCTCATTTTTAAAGGTATTTCTTTTTTCTAATACGTCTTGCCATTTTTCTATGTTCTTTTAGCTATTAAGTTTTTTATATTTTTTTTCTTTATTTTTTCAATAAGTTTTATTAAGATTAATTATTATTATTAATTTCGAGCTTTTTCTGTACTTTAAAATTTTTCTTTTTATATCCATTTAAATTTAAATGTACTTAAATGATTCTCTTTGTATAGTATTATGTATAGATGTTTATTTGCATTTATGTTATATATATATATACATACATTCAAAGTAACAATATGATTATTAATGTTCAATTGATGTACGTTATAAACATGTATATAAATTTATATTAACTTACAAAACTATGGAAAAAAATAAGCTAACTAAATTTAAACCCAGTAAAGATTTCTGGCATCAAAAAATTAATAAATAAACATATTGCAAAAACATATTAATCTAATAAATCAAGACAAAAAAAAATTAAAAGAAATAAATGTTAAATTTAAAACTAAAGAAAACAGAAAGTTTTATAATGAAATAAAGTATTAATGTAAACATTTAAAGGTATGCAAATAACAGTAGAGTGTGTAACATTTTGTTATTCAAGGTTTTGTCTTCACTAACTTCGGAGACTTAAGTATTCTAAACTGCATACAATTACAACTCCTTGTCAGTCAAATGAAATGTGATTAGGTGCATTAGATGAAGATAAAAAGTGCAATGTATTGAATTAGGATAGTGATTTATATAAGCGAAATAGAATTGAAAGGAAAGAAAACGGAGACAAATGATATCGACAAGCTGATAGGTGTTTGTAAACAAAAATGAATCATTGTAATTAACCGTTTGTATTGAAATTGGTTCGAAGAGATTCCTGATTAGAGTAATTCTGTGAGTCAAATCTGTGAAAAGCAAGAAGTGTTTCAATCGGTGTGAGTGAATTGGCAAAGTCCTTATTGTTTGACTTTAAGTCAGCATTAGAATAAGTTATGAGATTCAAAAGAGAGCAACCATACATAAACTGTGCCGATATGAAATGAACTAGGTTGTCTTTTTCTGACGTCTCTTCTAATGAATTTAGTTCACTTATTGACTATTTAATTAGATTTTAAGATGTCTGTGCAATTGAATAATGAAAGATAGGCGTCCCAAATATAATATTAAAAATACACAAAAATACATAATATACATGTGTTCATTCAAATAATAAACCACTCTACTAAAGTATTATAAAATTTAACTATATTTAATATGAAATAATAAAACCAGTAATTTAAAAATATTCAAATGCGATAAGTTAATAATAGTTAAAATATTACGAAAACCTACACAACATATCTCAAGAAGAAATAATTAAGACAGTAAAGTAAAAAGTGGAAATAAAGTAATTCAAAGTATTTCCTAAGAGTTGAGACTAAGAAATATGTGTTTATACTAGTATTATGCACCCAAACCCTCTCACTCCAGCAATTACTTTAATACAAAAAGGTAAAAAACAAACAAATAGAAATAAAAAAAAAATCCTTATTAAAAAGTAATAAAACCAAAGAAATAAAAAAAAATAATAAACAAAGGAATCAATATTCATTTTTTATAAATTAAAATAATCAATTAAAAATAAAAATATGGAAATTTATACTTCTTTAAGAAACATTAAACATAAAAAGAGTTATAACACATTAACCTACTACCTCCCATTTTATGAACTCAAATTACAAATCGAATATGGCACGTTTTTACAATATAGTCTACCAAACAATTTGATTGATTCATTAACTCTTTGAAATAAAGATAAAAAATTATGAAACCTTCAAAATTTTAACTGAAATGAAGAAGCTTATTATACCTAGAAAACACTTATAAAATACATACATTCCAAGAATACTTTAATATTAAATAAACTTCCTTATAATTAAATTCAAATCTAAAATAACATTCGCAAACACAAGAAATTTATAGTTAATTCAGTCGTCCTTTATCTGCAAAGAATTGAATGAAATTTTTTAAACAAAAATTATCTTTAAAAACATATATACTTGATACTAAATTATTATTTCTTATAATATAAAATATAACTAAATATAATGTTTCTAAAAATAGAAATGTGTACACAATTATCACAGGAAGGTAATTTATTAATAGAAAATTTAAAACTGCCTCTGTTATAAATAATACTATTAATTTTGTAATCAATAATTTTCAAATGTATGTTATTCTGTTTCATACACACACACACACACACACACACACACACACACACACACACACACACACACACACACACACACACACACACATATATATATATATATATATATGAAACAGGATATAAAACATAGACATTTATATAAAACATGTGAATAAATGGAAACATTTTTTTATGCTTAGAAAATTTACTATAAACTTTCTTATTAGGAAAAACCCCTCAAAATAAACATGGAATACTTACGTGATTTGCTTAACAAAACATTTCCCTTAATTCCAGCTTTTCTTTAATTCTTTTTTGCGTATTTTTAATCAATTCGCAAGCTTCTGTGAAGCAAGCGATTTGGTTTTCCAAACCCGTCTATTTCGAGGAAACAACCCAAGCTAATAAAATTAAATTAAATATCAACATACGCGTTTAGTACTTTCTTTCTTTATTGATCCATTTATTTTGGATAGGAGCGTAGTCATAATTTCATTTGATTATTATAATTTGCTTCTGAGAAATATCACTGTGGTTGCTTTAATTGTACTGTAAACTAATTCTTTTCTTTTCTCATAAAAAAAAGTCAAATCCATATCACTATCATAATCGATCTTACTTTTTTCTCTTAAAGTAGCATCCAATTTCCATGAGAAGGAGTTATATTTAAAAAAAATTATATAACCTACTCATTATCAGAAACTAATTTATTCAATTTCATTATAAGGTTACTTTTTACTAAATGTACTGCAGAAGAAGCTCCAGTGTTTTCCCTTCATAACTAAACTGTGGATATGTGTGTGTAATATACTAGAAAAAATTATGAAATACTGGATTTTCATAAAAATACACAAATTCTTGAGGTATATGTATACCATGCAACAACCATATGCTCCCCAGCATACCCTCCCTGCTCTCTCATATGTATATCTTTCATATCTTCTCTTCTCTATATATATTCTCCATATGTCTTTCTCCATGTCTCTCTTTTATAATGCAGTTTTTTTGGGGGAATCTGTTGCTGTTTAATGATAGCCCGTGATTAAAACTTGTCGAGCAATCTGTATTCCTTCTCTAATCTTAAAAGTAAGTCAAATCGAAGTTAGATTATATAATCCAAGAGGTAACATTTAATAAAATACTGTTTTACAAATATGAATATGGTGTAAGAAATTGAATAAATATTAAGTTTTGTTTTCAACTGAAAAGAAAACCTCAGCTTTGTGATTTTTAAGTCACGTAGAAAATATGCAAACACTGAAACAAATGTAAATTTTTGAAAGTGTTAGGTGACTAGATCAGTGTTTTTTGTTAATAAGTTGCATCATTCGTCTTGAGGCATATATATAGAATAATATGGTGTAATTCAAATTTAAAAGAATTTACAGAGATTTGACATCGATCGTAAGTCTTAAAAAATCTATTGTACTAAAAGAAAATTAATTTTAAAAAACTTTGTAAAGGCAGTAAAATATATAATGAAATTTCATTATTGGTTTAGTAAATTTCTTTCAACAACGCAGTTAATGATTCGGAGGTACTTCTAAGAAACTACATAACGTTCGTTTCCCGGGATGACCCTCTCTACTTAACTCTATCGGCAGACTATTTCTTCCTCATTTGTTGAACAAAATTCGAAAATAAATGCTATTGAGCTTACAGCAGAATTAAAAGAAAGGGAGGGGGGGTATAGCCATATTTGTAGATATACATCGAAATGCACGTAAGCAGAAAGGTTTTCATGGCTGTGTTTTACGAAAGAAAATTTTGTGGATAAGAGGAATAGTATGTTACGATGATACTTCTCAAGAAAATAAGTAAAAGAAAGCCCTGAGTTTTGAAAAGCAATTTTTTCCCCTTCTTAAGAACTTAAGTTTAGCGTTTTTGGATCGTACATTAGACGCAAGGTGTAGAATTAGGAAGGAATTTCCTTCATATTACTCGTAAATCTCAATAATCTCGCTATGGTTAAAATGAAGAACTCTAAACTTAGTTTTTGATTGGTATATCAGTAAAAATCATTAAAATATCACCTACTATTACACCATTTATTAACATTTCTAAGGGAAATGTTTTGAGAATTTATCTAAAGATTATTATTGGTATTTACTGTGAAAAAATTTGTGATTATTTCTATTAATATTTCGTTAATGATATTATATACATCACACACAAGATTATATTTAGATATTAAAGTAGTGAATTTTATAAGGAATGAAGTTTTCTTATGCAGTGATTTTGATATCAAAATAAAATAACATTATACACAGCTATGTTTTGACATGAAATTACTTTTTACAACAGAGTTTTTATTTCACTTTTCTTATTTTCCAATATATACATATACCTATAGAAATTAGAAACTGCGGTAGTCAAATGCTCAAGGCCACGAGATTCATAGTCAAAGAAACTCAAGTCGAGGAGTTGGTTCGAGTCCTTATCCACTTCAGATCATAATGCAGAATAATACGGTTAATTAGCATACAGCCTCAAGGTTCTCATTTGATAAAGTAAGGAAACCAGAAGATAAATTTCAGGGGTCGTCCCCATTACTAGATTGTGGTTTTGAAAATTATGGGGTCTATCACTGACAACTCTAGTGTAAAATTTATTCAAAACCCAAACAAAAGCTTATATGTAAGAGTAACTTACAGATAATTAAATGTTTTTATTTTTAATTGTATTGTAAATTTATTCATAGCTAAGCAAATCAAATACAATGTATACCCGCCCCCCCCGAGCTGGGGGGGTATACTCGTTCATGGCGTAGTTATCATAGAAAAAAAATAAGGGATGAAAAATGCCAGTCCAGTGTTATAGTTAATCCACAATAAGGACTAAATATGTATTAATTTTTCATAGTATTAGCATATGGACAAAAATTGATATTAATAGATCGATAGTTCAATACATTTTTCATATTTATTTGTTCATATATTATTTTGTACGTTATACCATTTCCGATCATAAACAAAAGTTTTGTATTTTGCTTAGTAACTGTTTACATATTTTTTTTTCTTACGTCTTTCTATTGTTATTTTTAAGAATTGTTGATTGTATAATAGTAAAACATACTTATGATTTCTCATTTCCCAGTATGAATTCAAAATATAACTGAAAAAATATGTTGTTTGTTTACTTGTTATTAAAAATATGTTTAATTGATTACTTATTTTGTTCGAAATATGCATCTCTTAAAAAAGTGTTTATCTGATATTTTAGATAATATTGTAAGATCAAGGAAAGGTGTGAAAATTAACCAGGTGCGAACTCAAGACCTCTAGCTGTGTTCTAGAGTGATCTATAGGGGAAGTTATTGGAGAGGCGTTGTTGTGTGTTCTCACCCGATAGGGGAATTATGCTTGAGAATTAGACAGCTGAGGTGGAATAGTATTTATTCTAATCCTGCATCAAATTATACCTCTAATCTTAAAGGCGTGTGTGATGCCCTCAAAATGGCTAAGTTCCAAGAATACTTATACGAAAATGCTAAATCATAAATAATCTAATGTTCAAGAGTATTACCATACTATAGCGAATTCCACAAATTACTTTTACGGTGAATTCAGAATGGTCAACGTTATTGCCTAAGGACAATGTGATAGAAATGTAGCGGAAACTATTTTGAAAATTGCAAAGCTATTTTAGTTGAATTGTTAATGCTTGCCAAACTACAATTTTATAACTAGTTAAGAGAAAAATATGTACGCATGTTTTTAAAAAAAATTGATCAACTCAATTTTTCTTTACTTGTGAACTATTTATAGATACATGTTTTTAACTCTTTTCCTTTTATAATATAGTTTGTATTTTATCAAGATTGATACGTGTTTCATCACACTGATTGTTAACATAACATTAGAATAAAAATGACTTTGAAATAAATTGAAACATATTTTTTTTGAAACATTTATATTTAGTCAGTTATAAATAAATATCAAAGGATCAAAGATAACTATAATTCTTTACTCATTTCATTCTTATTTACTCGCAAAATATTGTTACAACAATTCATTAGTTGCATTTGTTGAAATTAAAATATTTAGAGTATTTTTTACTCATTTTGTAAAAAAAAAATGAAACACTAAGTAATTTGAAGTGATTTTAGTTAATAGTTTCCTAGGAAGAGAATATTTTATTCATTGTGGAAAAAAAGGTGTTTCTTTTTATTTGAAAATGAAAAAGAAGTAATGCATATATATATATATATATATATATATATATATATATATATATATATATATATATATATATAAATTATATATCCTTCATTTCTTAAATTTCCATATCAGTAAATATATTTATCAAATTAACAGAATTTTTTTAAAAAATGCTATAACGTATATAGCATTTTGTTCTGTGATAATATAATTGGTAATATTCAATTATATTATTATTTAAGATGTCAATTAATATTTATATCCATATATTACAGTTATAATTCCAGTTCATAAATTTTCTACATTTTTCATTTAAAATAATTTAGCTACAAGAAATCTTTTCTTGTATTCAGTATTCTTCTATATGTAATATTTATTTATAAGCTAAGATATGTAATCTCAAATGTAGGGTGTGGTAGCCTTATTAAAGAAGGTGGAAAAAGTTATTAAAAACTAAAATACTAGTTTATACAGAAAGGGTTCTTATATTTGAAAAGAATGATTGATAATAACGGTTTAATTAGTAAAGCTTTCAAAGCTAGCGATCATCAGTTATTGTAAGATTGTACAATCATTTATAAAACTTTTTTATTATTATTTTTTTTATAATGGTAATAAATGGTAGCAATAAGGCGCTGATTGTAATTTTTTTTTTGTTAAGCACCATTTTATTTTCATATTTCTTTTGTATATATACACATTTGCCTTCACTAGGTATTCATTTCTTACTAGAGGTTATTTTTTTTCTCCAAAGACTTTCTGTATTATGACGCTACCTATTTTTATTTCCGAGGAGAAAATTGCTTATAAATTAGTCTTGGAGATTGATGAATGGTACGCTGCAAACATGCCAGATATCAGAAATTCTTAAAAAGTCTTATCAGAAGAAATTTTTAACCAAACCAACACTTACAACTAACAATAATTTTCAAAATGTGTTAATACGTTTCCCATAATTCATTCATGACTTCAACTGCCGTAATAACTTAGTTTTGGAATAAGGAAAGACGCGCCCCATTTTAAGTTGCACTTTTGTGTGTGTGTTGGTGACATAGTTCAATCAACCTAGAGATAAAATATAAAAAAATTCAGAGAAAGGTAGGTGTATTTTTATATGATTTTTCAAGAAATATTAACTTTATTTAATTCGAGGAGAAGCTAGTAAAATTCCAAAGTAACCAGCCCAACAATGAAAACATAAGCAATTATTCTTTCGAATTCTATGTTTAATTGTAGGACCACGAAAGTATTATTAAAAACTTTATAAATAGCAACTTATATAATTCATTTTTCAAATAATTTACAGAATTACAAATTACGCGAAACTAATTCTGTTAAATGTAATTTTATACGCAAATTATGTCTTACAATAAAGCACTACTCTCTCCCTTGTTTTAAGGAGAGTAGCGATTCAAGAGATCTGCGTCCTGAATCGACGAAATATTGTCGTTTTGGATTTTTTTTTTATTGTTTATTAACGTCGTACTGAGAAGCAACACAAAGGCTATTGGCGACAGACCTCGTAATTTTGGACCTTGGTCAAGTGACGAGGGATCGAGGTAATCTCCCTCTCCAAACTTCCACACCACAACACATTTAACGTGCATTAGCCCCTCTACGTGGTGGGTCTTAAGTGACGTCAGGACTCGAACCTACAGCTTGACGAAAACAAAGTGAGCCCAAGACCATGACCACTAGGCTACCGCTGCCACTGTCGTGTAGAATGCCGTTGATTACTACACATTAAATTTAAATGGGTCTCGAATTCCTCATGCGGTGTGGTCGGGAACTGAGGATAGTTAAATATCATTTCTGGTGCTCTTTTGGGATGACTGTTGTTCAAAAACAATGAGGACAATAATTTTCGTGTAAAGTAACTGGAATGTGATATTCATTTTAGCTAATCATTTGAATGTACTGTAATAGAAAGAGATTAAAAAGTTCACATTTTTAGTGCACTTAAGTAAGAAACGAAACAAATATTCTATTTATTTTCTTCATATTCATATAATTAAAACTGCAGTAAGTTAATCAATAAACATATAGTTTATCTTGAGAAAAGTATCTAAATTCGAAAACAAAAGCAAACACATATGCACCTGCCTTCAAGTAAAATTGAATAAAAAAATAAAATGATGAAGCATAAAATAAAGGATTTCACTCGCCTCTCCAAAAAACAATACTTTTGGCGTTTCTTCTCAGGAATCTTATACATAAAGTTTTTTTTCTATTTAAGTATAAGTCCATCTTGAGCTGTTTTGGTCTCCGGAAATCTTGGAAGCTATTGTGACAGCTAGAAATTCTGGAATATCGGCCGAATAAAAAATATCAAACTGACGAGAGAAAAAATAAAATGGAGTAAAGGAAAAAAAAAAACAGTGAAACCAGAACAAAATATCTAGATGAGCTATTTGAGCTTTGAGGAAACGAGAAAGATTTGAAGATTGAAATCTTATATACGATGGACACACACACATACATACAGAAGAATTCTACTGAAGAATTCTATCATGAAACGGTTATTTTTCGTTGCTTTAATAGATGGAATCGTTTTATGTGTGTGTGTTATAATAACAAGTACATTACCGTTTTGTGTTTGTGTTATAACAACAATGTGTGTACAAATATCGTAATTGATAAATCAATATATGATAAAAATATTTCTCTGATGTAAGTAGAGAATATGTAAGCTGCGTAACACATATTTTAACTAGACGTGGTGCTAAACACTATAGATAGATTTTAAATTAAAATACAATTTTGTTTTGAAATTATCGTAAATTGAAACGTCATGTTTAACAAACAACAATTTGTAGAATGATATACTTTCCAAAAACTTTTAGTTAAGCAAAAAATTAATTTTAAATTTATTTTCTCTTATTTTGATACATGTTGTTTTTCCGAAAAGAGATAAGAAATGAAAATATTAATGGTTATGCTTGTGTATCTTTTGATGAAATATGTGAACTATGTTTATAATGTTAAAATTTTTTTGAAACGACTCTCATCAAGAAATTGCACGCTGAATTGTTGTCAAAATATGAGTGATTTTACACTTTTTAAATTTCCATTCATTGTATTTATAAACTCTATTTTTAATAACTTGGCTTACCAATTCTAAAATCATTAAACACTTAATTATTTATTAATTTTTTTTTTTGTAAATGGTGTAGATAACGGGTCCTTATATACTACCTTTTCTCTCCTATCTTTTAGTCTTTTTATGCTACATTTATTATTTTTTATTTTGTTTTTCTATTTGAAAATTATTTGCAAACTTTTGAATGTTTTGAGTAATCTAATGAATAATAATTGAAATATATTCAAAAGAGTCTTGCATAATAAATATACCTTTAAATTATCATTTCCTCCAATTATGGCATTGGTAAATTTATTCTTATTTTACTATTTTTATTGTGGCTAAAAGAGTATTTCTAGTCCAGTGCAAGTAAAACTAAAATATGGATGTGTTCTGAATATTTAAAAATGCGCATCTTGGATATTTAAATTCTGTGTTTTTCAGTTTGTTCATTTTATTTCATGAAAGTAAATTTCAACATGAAGATATTTAGGTATAAGAATTACTGAAGCGCATGCCTTCAAAAATTTTAGTCAATAATCATTTATTTACTTTCGGTATAAAATAAAAATTTCGAAATGTTTTATAAAATGCATAATTTTTATAAAATTTGTTTTGTACTCAAATATCAGAGTAAAAATTATGAAAAGAATATTATCTCCTTTACTTTTTTTTTTTTTGGCTACTTTAAATTTCTTTTTGTTGAGTAGGATTTTAATTTAATAGGTAATATGGCATATATAATATGATCAATGATAAATACATCAATTGTTGACAACTGAATACTCAAATTAATTAAAAGTAAATATTCAGTACTTTTTCAAGTTACTGAACTATTTTAAACGCGCCTAAAATATCGTAATATGAAAATTAAAGATATTTTTCAAAAAATATTAGTGCTTTCAGACACTTGAATTGAATATTTTTTCCACTAATTAATTCTAAGCAAATTATTATACATAATTAAGTTGATTAAATTTTTACGAGCAAATTTCATGTTCTATTCGTTTTAATTGTGTAATAATAAAATATCTACATTAGTAATAATCATATAAAGTAAATTATTATTTAAAGAAAAATAAATCTGAAATTTTATAAAAACTTACCAAGAAAGTTTGGAATTTTTTTAAAATATTACTGGAAAATTATTTTCTTAATTTTTCAGGTTTTTGAGCGATCTGTGTCTGATAATTATTTTTTTAAATTATTTTTTTCGCTCTTTATAAATTATTGTTTAGATTAAATTTCTTTTCGAGTGATTTTCAAATAAATAAATACATTTTCCATTGAAATATATCCTTTCATTAGACTTTTCTTTCTATTATTTCGTTGTATGATTGATTCATTTCAAAAACTCTTTCATTTGGGTATAATTGTTCCCTTTTTAAAATAATTTTGCTTAACTATGAATACATGATAATTATAAGAATTGGTTCTTCTCTCTGAGTTACGTTCATTTCATGAATTACCAATTTGTTGAATTATTTACCAGCAATAATAAAAATTTATTTAGTGAAATCTACTTAACTGATTGCTTAAAACCATCGAGTGCAAAATACTTAATTGATACAAACTAAAATTCAGCTTCTCAGAGACTTTAACTGTATTCAAACAATGGATATCCCGTTGTTAGAATAATTGTTAAAAGATGGAAGTACGCGAGGTGAAATAATGTATACCAACGATTCGCATCTCTGCGTAATAATTCACACTTCATTACGCTTTGCATTCAACATCACTGTTTCATGCAATCACACAAGAATACTCTTCCCAGCATATATCTTCATTAATAAAACTGAAATGAATTTCTCTGTGTTAAATCTAAGTACCTTCTATATTTTGTAACAAAGCTTTCAAGTCGGAAACTAATTTGCGTGATGATATGTATATGCTCTTAACGTATTTAAATACCAGATTAACGTTAGAGAAATATAAGTATCTGGAATAATAAATCACTCATTTAGATAAGGGATATTTGAGTGAGCATTTTTTTTTTACTTTTTAGATCGTAATATACAATTCAAAAGATGTATGGCAATATATATGTTTTTCTACTATTGTTACATTGTAACAATTTTATTTCTATAGTGTTGCATTACTTTTACCCTATATAGATACCGGGTTATTTATTATTTTTATAATTCTTTCCTTTTTTTTGCTCTGTTTTCTTGTTTTATGGTCTGCTCTGTAAAGTACTCTGCTCTATTTGTAGACAATGTGTTTTTTATGTTGTGTTTTTTTTATTTTAGAATTTTTCCACTTTATAGTAAACACACTTTTTGCAGACGATTCTTCTCTTTTGTTGGTGTAACTGCTTTCCTTCAAGATACGAAAGGAATATCACAAAGTTTTGTCATAGTGTGTGAAAATGAATTCATTTCCATATGCAATAAAAAGAAAAGTATCCGCCCGGAGTTTCTTAAGAAACCATGTATGGTTATATATTTTTATTGCAAGTAATTTGCTGCACCATGTTGTGTATTTCTATTTCGTGGTGTCAAGAGATAGTTTCAAGATGCATTCTCAAGAATTATTAAGGAAGTGGCAACACCAATATATATCTCAAGATACTTTTAAACGAAAGAGAAATTCTGTAGTTTGGAAGAGCATTCGTTTCTCTTTACAGTCGTAATGTAAGCTCACAAATCTTTATTAAAATATTTTTATGCAAAAAAGTTGATAAATAAGTTTCAAATTTTGGAGCAGTTTGATGAAATTGAAATAGATTACTGATAAGACGATGTTCATACTTTCAAGTCATCTATTTAAAAAAGGCTTTATTTTTTTATTCATTTTGAGAACAATTTTTAATTATTAGTTTAGTTTTTTTTTATATCTATATGTTTCGGTTCCTCTTCTTGTTTTACATTATCAATATAAGGAAATAGGTTAACAACTCAGCTTCCTAAGTTTGCAACATGCTTTGAATCTTTTCCATTACTTAATGTTCCAACCTTTTTTTTCAAAAAAAAAAAATTTAATTTATTAAGTTTAACACCATTTTTAAGAAAAGTAAGCTAAATGTATTTAGAGTACATTTCCTTCTACCTTAGTTACAAAATTAATGCTTTTTTTCACAAAAAAGTTATGTCAAAAACTGTTTAAATTCACATTTTGCAAATTTTTATAATATATATCATCGTAAAATATGTTAATTAAAGAGAAAATAAGGATTAACAAATTTATAAAGTAATATTCTGGTTGAATATAATAAATATTTCGTTTATTATTGAACAACAGCATGAATAGCAAATTGTAAATAACTTTAACTTAAAAGTACAACAAATAAACCTCAAATAATGTAATGTACTATATTGTAAAGTATATTTATTTTATATATCGTTATATTTATTGAGAAATTGCTTTTAAATTAAATGCAAAAAATGGCACTTTTTAAATAAAAGATAAAAAAATTAATAGAAAAAAATGCAATGTGAAAATCAAAACACAAACCATGTGTCTCGGCAGCACGAATACCACATTTTTTTTTTTTTACTTTTAAAAATAGGAGAAATTAAAAGTTATATGAAAAGTTGTAAAAATGCGCAAAATTATTTTTTCTACAAAGTAAGAGACAGACATTTTTTTCCCCTAATGTTTTTGTGAAATCATGGTCCTCTATTAATATACCAAATTAAAAAAATTGAAACAATGGTAATTCGAAAATCTTATTTTTGAATGTTCTGACTTTAATCCAAAATCTTTTCGGAGAATTCAAATTTATTCCGATTACATTTTTGTTGAAAATGGTCACATATAATCATATCTTAAAGGCTATTCTCTGGAAAGAGAGTATAGTCACATTTCCTTAAAATGCCAACTACCCTTGATCAAGGATTAATATGATCAACATTTGTTCATTTTATTTTGCATATATGTATATTTTATTAATGCGCTATTAAAATTACTTTTATTAATACATACTTTTAAAAATTTTAAGCATTTCAATCTTTTTTTTTTAAATTGGTAGAGAGAAGTTGAGTATTTATTGGAATTACATATTTTTATTTTAACTGTTTTTTCTGTGCTTACTATAAGAATAATTTCTCTTTAAAAAGAATATCCACATTTATCGCAGATTTATTGAAAATGATATAATTCTTATTATCAATTTGAGGCTTATGGATCTCTCAAAATTTATGCAATATCTATATAAAAACTAAGGATTATTCATTTTCTCTTCAGTTTGTTTCACGCTATTTTAATATTATGCTTGAAAATAAATCAATGTAATTGAATAGAATGATTTTATTTGTTTATTGAATAATTTTGCGACCTTAACTAATCATTCGTTTATTGTTAGTAGACGCGGAATCCATTGTTGGCCTATACAAACCATCGGATTCCATATAGGTCAAATGTAAAATACATAATTAAATTAAACTTAATACATTTATTTCAGTCTTTGAAAAATTTTGATATTTTCCAAAGAAAAATGCATCTAAATGTGTTTTTTATAAACTTTTAGTAAATTTTTTTATTATTTTTAATTATAACATTTTACTCATAAATTTTTCATAAAATCAATTATATTTTTATTTTTATTAATAAGTTTTAAGGTATTTTTGGAAACTTGTATATTTATTACTTTTATCACCCATCCCAAATAATAGATTTATTATTGAGAGAGAGAAATAATTACTTTATATAATAAATTCATACTGAATCCAAAACATTCTGAATCCAATTCGGTGAGAATATATTTTAATGATAGCATTTTCATGTGTCTCTCTTAATTTAACAAATTTGTTTTCAACATTAAGCTGCAAATAATCTTAGTAAAATCATTTCTCTTATTTATCTTGTGGTAAATTGAGTGCTAAAAAGAAAAATAGAAATGATTTTGAGTAATTTTATTTTTATCGTCTTTTTCATTAGAATTCTCAATTTTATTGGATTTCACAACCAGAGATTTATTTCTTCAATATGGGAAAACTATATCGGTACAAATCCTGCTTTTGTAAGAGCAGAAAAAAATTATTTTCATGGGTCTAAATTTGCTCAATATGTTATATTTAAATTTTAAAGCACTTGTTATACGTCATTCTTTATGAGTTTTATTTTAAAATTATAAGAAATTTATGCATAGGCAAACACTGATGCTTTTTTTTTTCTTTCATCTACATTTTTTTTTTTTTTTCTTTGCTTGTGTTGTTTATGTTAAGTAATGTTTCTTATAAAAATGTGCGAGTAACTTTTTTTCTCTAAAACTTAAAAATCTAAAATAAATATTGCTGTGGTTTTATGAAAAAAGAAAAGGGATGCGGTGTATGAGAAGAATTATTTTCTAAAATTAAAGAAGAGAAATTCTATAAAATATATTGAAATGAAAATAAAAGGTAATTTTTTTTCAGGAACTTACCGTGCTTTCTGAAGCATTCAGTAATTCCTTAAAGAAGACCATAATAAAAATAATTATACCTTACCGTAAAATTTTAAAAATAAAGGACTTGTTGTTTATATTTAAGTTTAAAATTTATTCAAAAGAAATTGTTCAACTGACAAAAATTCAAAAGCATGAAACGATTTTAATTAATTTTCCAATTATCACACATAATTTTTGAAGTTTACGAAATTTTAATTAATTTAGGAACGAAATACAACTATGTCATGTTTTTTAAAAAATTTATTCGCGTTTTTCATTAAAAAAGATGTTCTTTATCAGTTTTAACATTGATAAAGCGTATAAAACTAGAAGCATCTCAAACTTATTAAAATTAATCTATGATATTCGTAGCTACTGGTGAGTTTAAGAATAAATAATTGTAATAATTCCCCTAAGAACCTTTTTTTTTGGGGTATTTTTAATCCATAAGTCTATCTTAGTAGTTTTATTTATTTCTGAAGTTTCAAGATTTTAGCCTTTAAATATAGAATTTTGACAGTATAAAGTGTGCAGTACTAATTTTAATAATAATCATTCTACAATATTAATTGCTTTTTGATAGCTTTAAATTAAAATCACAATCTGTTTACTTGTTTATTTATTTATTTTATATATTTTTATAATACTTTCAAAACACCAATTTTTGATTTGGTATAAAATGTTAATGATCGCTTAAATAACGATTATTTTAATAAAAATAAGGCATCTGTTTATGCATCATAATGTTTTACTCAAAATTATGTTTCAATTTAACATATAAAAGAGAAAAAGAAATAACTTACTTTGAGCCTGAGCAAGCCATGCCACCAAACCCAGCCACACGCTCCCCAACGTAAGTGGGCGGAAAGGAAAAGTGGTTGATGACGTCATCCCTTACATCTTGCAGGACATGAGACACATCTCCTGTCGGAAGGAAACGTCATCAGCTTAGTCCCAAAGAAATACGAAGAGCAAGGTAGTAAAAAAAGAAAAACATACCATTAAGTAGCCGCATTCTGATGAAAGTATCTGGAAAATGATCTTACACATTTTGCGCTAAACCTTGTAATTAAGCCATTAAAGCCGGATTTATACGATGCGATTTTCGGGAGGAAAAGTATGACTTACCATCCAGATGATTGATAGAGTTTCTCCACTCAAATATCTGAAGAATAATTATCAGTTTTTAAAATGCCATGCTACTTTTTTTTTTCTTTTTAAAAGTTTCGCTTATGTTCAATAGTTTCGTAATAACTTTTCTGGCATCAGCGCTTTCAACACCCTTCAGAAAATTGCCTTAACTAAGATTTCATACTTTGTCATTCAATTAAAGGAAACTACGGAGAGTAAATTAATTTTTAAAATCTAACTTCAGTTCCTTAAATTTTTATATTTCTAAATCATTTATCATACTATAGCTAAAATTAACATTCTAGTGTTGTTAGCATTTTTGAATGATGGAAAATTCGTCCTTAATGAATAAGCTAATTGATATTACTAAATTATTAGGTATTATATTATTAATAAACTTTAAAACAAACCTCATTCCATTGTTACTGTTAATTTTATTTATTAAAGGTGAGTAATTAAACTCGAATAAATAATTTTATAAAGTACCATATTTTTATTTCCATAGAAAAAAAAGTGATATTTACTCGTACGACACAATGATTGTAACGTGATTATCATGTTCAATATAATATTCAAAATCTTCGATAAGCTGTCATGCACATACAACATTTTCAAAGCATTAAATATCGAAAGCATAATAATTATATATTAAAAATGTATGCATTTGCTTAATAAGCTTCATGATTTTTTAATTCAGTTACATCGAATTAAAAAATTTGTGGTACATAAAAATATATTTTCAAAAGACCGTAACTATAATCTAAAAATAATCCAATATAAGATAAAATATTTGCATTTGCTAAATTAAAATAATAATATAGGAAATTTAACTAAACAGAATGAAAAAAAATGTTACACTAACTAAAATATATTTCAAAGTATATCTTTGTCAAAGCTCACATTTTTGAAAAGTTAAATATGCACTGCATTCACTTTTAAAAGTTATAATACACATCTTTAATTATTAACATTATTATTATTTATGAATTGTGATAGACTATTGCAAAAACCACGAAAACTCATTAGTTAAAGAAATTGTTTTATGAACAAGATTTAGGTACCCATAAGTGGAAAGAATAAAAGTATACAAAGATATAAATTTGCTTTCTTATATGTAAAACTGACACCCTAGCATAAAAATGGTGATTGGAGCTCCTGATTGTTATCTTTCAATACATAAAATTACATTTAATGAGTAAAAATTAGAATATATTTCATAGACCTGATCGACTTATAGATATATTTTCAAAAAAGAAGAATGCAAGGTAAAGCACTTCTCTTCCTAAGTAAAGTACGGTCCCTTAATCTTTCCTTTCAAGAAAGTATCCTGATGAAGTTTTAGCCATTTAATTTGCATTTCATTGGTCGCAACTATAAAAATCTTTTTCCGAAGAAAGAAAATCTATTAGTTTATTCTTCATTTTGGCAAGCATCCAGATATTCGGCATGTCTTTGCATTTTTCTCTTAATTGAGATATTTTTGTTCCCAAGCTGAAAACGCTATTATACTCGAATTTTAAAACCGAAATGGTTTAAGTGGTTTAAAGAAACGATTTGTGAGCACGATACTTCAATGCGAAAAAGTTTTCTTTCATTTAAATACCTGGGGAAAATCTTTAAATAATCCATAGTCTGTCTAGATATTAGACTGTTAAAAAAAGAGAAAATATATATTAAAACAACAGAAAACTTCCAAATTTTGTTTCATTATTTTTTTATTTTAGTAAGCATTATTAATCTTCTTTAATATATTTTTCTAAGATTAATCTTTTCTTTTTCGCTGACAGTTCAGTAAGCATTTTTTTGGTGAGGCTTTTAAAAGATAATTTCGTGCTTCTGTTGTGTGCCTTTAAAACGTACCCTTTCCATATTAATCTAACATATTTTAAGAAAACAATCGTATTTTGAATAAAACTAATTTTGTAACTCAAAAGTTTTATTCAGAATGAGATTCCCATTAGAGTTAAACTGGCTAGTAGCAATATCTTATAAAAAAGTAATGTAATTTTTCATAATAATTCAACTCCGCTTTTTATATTAAATTAAGAATACTGAATCCAAAAGGACTTGTGTTATTAATATTTTAAAAAAGTATTATAACCGTTACATTTCATCGAAAATGTGAAATATTAATTTATTTGGACAGATCCTTTTCTTTTCTTTTCTTTTTTTTTTTTTTTTTTTTTTATCTATTATGTATTCATTTGAAATGTTCTATAAAGCTTTTTAAATTAATATCTTTTGTAAAGATGACAGTAATTCCATCATTTACGTTCCATGTAGGATACACTTATTCACTTTTTAGTTCTATAGACAGAAAAAAATTACTTTTGCTTTTTTTATATCTTTTATTTATTGTATTTTTAAAATTATTTTGTGGCATTTTTTTAATAAATTGCTGAAAATATTGCTATAGTTTTTTTTCCTGATTCACTTGAATGATACTCTTTAGAATTATGGAGTAAAAAGTTATCATCTCAAGTTTCAATTCATACGATATAATATATTTCAAATAGTAATATACTACAGAAACATAATACTTCTAATAGTAATAAAATACAGAAATTTCCATGTTATATTACAAATAGTAATATAACACGGAAACTTAATATATATTTCAAATTTTATTACAATAATTATTATTTATAATGACACAAAATCATCCTTCTAAAGGGAGTATATTATTTCAAACAGTAATCTATCATAACAATCTAATACTTTAATTCATAAACAGCTGAAAATTTTCGTTTAAATAATTAGGTTTTAAGACTTTTTCGATATTTTATTTCGATGGAAAATGTTTTGTTTAATATAAAAGAAATAATTTATTTGTGAATGAAATTATAATGGAATTAGCAGGCAGGAATAAGGGTATATATATATACAAAAATTTAATTATTATTTTCGTTATTCCATAAGGATTTTCTTCGCTTCTGAATTTTTTTTTCATGTTAGTGTAAGTAATTTGCTTTATTTCTTCAATGTTTTTGAAACAATTTGATTTAAATCATGGAACTAAATAATAAATGACAATGTCAAACGTCAGAAAAATAATAATTTTTAAGTAGTATAATTTATTTCTTTTTTTGTGCGTAAATTTTGTTAAGGCCACAAAAGGCAACTGCAGGCAGAAATTTCGTTAAATTGCAATAATTATTCTGAACATATAATAATTTAGCAATTGAATCATAGACCTGTTAAAATTATTATGAGTAAAAAAATATTAGAACATTTTTCCCTATCTATTTCGGACATTAATCAAAACACGTTTCAAAGTGTCGATTACTTAACTATTCGTAGGATAGAATTCAGTATCAGAAAGTATTTTTTGTAAGCCATCCGACGGACTGAATAGAAATAACTCCTTGATATCATTTTACCCACCGAATTCATCTTAATTCTTTACACGATCAACGACCTAAATATTATTTTCCTTCCTCCGTGGGTGGGCGTAAGCAAATGTCCTTCTGGACGTTGAAATGGGTTCAGAATAAATAACCTAGCGCGACTTCGCTTTACAAATTGTACTCAGGGGAGTAGTAACAGCTAAAAGCAGCTTACTCCGTTCCAAGCTCAAGCGTTGTTCACGAAGCGGGAAATTAAGTTACTTCACTTCATATTATTTTTGGGTGTCATGAGAAACTTATTGCCGCGATATCTGCTTATCCTGCCTTTAATTAGGATAAGGCGTTAGTGAAAAGTGTCACCATCTCGAATTCAAAATGTTTATTGAGGTTTGACGTTTCAAAGAGTAATCATGGACTGAAAGCTTTAATCGTCAGTTTTAAAGCCAGTATAGATTATAAATAGGGCTCTTTATCTTTCCTCTTAGCCTTAGAATATAATGCACTCCATTTTGACATTTACAAGGAATTGAAATTATTATTACATTATTTCGTTTCACTCGTCCTCCTTTAATTTTCCGCTAGCGTCACTTCAGGATGATTGGGCTTCTTGGGTAGGTATGTAATTAATTGTATCTGCATTGTTAATTTTAAACGGATCAAAGTTTTAATTTGGAATTGTGGAGAAATTTATGTACTGACATTAACAGATTTGCACGCTATGGGTAGCCATTAATAGGAAAAAAAAGTATTATATTTAAAATGTTTGCTCAATGAATTTTAATTATTAAAGAAATAATAAATGCAATTTGAAGAATATGTTGAGAAAAATAAATATTTATACTAATTATTGTTTTTATTCCATAAGAATTTTTCATCTAGAATTCTTAGTTAAGGTTTTGCTAGTGGAAAAAGTAGGTCAATTTTTTTCTCCTTTTCAAAATAAAATGTTATATTTTTACTAACCATAGATGGTTGAACGAGGTAACTATTACGAATGGTTTTGGAGCTTTCTAAATATTTAAGTAATTAACTCATGAGTTTTGAATATTCACGAGCATTTAAAAAAAAGAACCAGCCTTTAAATAAGTAAAATCAGAGAAAGGGGGAAAAATCTGTCAAATATTCAGTTATTGCTTAAACTCTTAATTTTTTAAAGTAATATCTTGTTAAGATCTTAATTTGGTAATTTTTAACAAAACATATTTTTAATATATGAATGCAAAAATTTAAATTTTGATCAAAATTTTAATTTACAGAACATTATGGAAAATATCAAATATTAACAATTATTCAGTAAGCATTAAAATTTAATATAACTAATTCCAAGCAGTATATTCACTGTCATAACTATGAAATTCGAGGATTTTACAGTTGTTAAATCAAATCCCGATGTACAGCGATTATTTAAAAATAAAAGCTGAAGTGTTAAGTATTGATTTTTTTTCGTATTATGACCTTAGCATTTGTAGATATTTTAAGTTTTTTAATATGTTGGAACAATATAGATATTTTTACGTTTATATTTCTATTTCTCATATTATATTTTTCATATTTATCCTTCATATCAATTTGCATTTAAACCTACTATAAATTATTAATGTCAGCGGTAGTGGCTTCCAAAATTTTTGAATCTTGGTGTATCATAGTGCCCTACCATTAATTGATGTATTAATAATTATAAAAAGAGATAAACATAAATTAAACAGCATAAGTAAGATATTCATGTCTCATTCAACTTAAGAAAATTCCGTTCATTGCACAAAATTTTTTAAAAAGAATTTTGTAAATATGTAGCTAAGGTGATATTTTAACAAGAAAAGCCTATGTGAGGTTTTTTTTTAAAAAAAAACATTAGATGTTATGGTTTAAATATTAATTAAAATTTAAATTATTATTATGTGAACATTATTTATATTCTTGTGTAAATGACTAACTATAAAACAATTCCAGTAAGAAAATTAACGAAAATTTATGAAATATTCAAAAAAAGTTTCATCATCATTAAGAAATCTATTTATTATACTTATTGCCTGTAGATATAGCTTTGAATAATGGAAAAAATATTTTAATCTTTTACCATATTTGTTTTAATAAATGCACAAAATATATAATATAAGCGTAACAACATTGGAAAACTTTTTCAATGTTATTAAAAACTCTATTTTAAACCAAAATTAAATTATTCGCGTTGAGTTGCTTCAAATAAGTTAATATTATTAATTAATATGTCGATAAATAATTATAATCACATATTTTTGGCTCGTAGTAGAAAGTAAAAATAGTAGGACAAATTTAATTTAAAAACTCTTTTATTGCAGTAGGTGTTACTGGTAATAAATATTGCACCATTTATGATACATGAAAGTTTTTTCAGTTGTTGCTCATAACCAAAAAATTAGGTTAAAAATTCAGGAGTTGTAAAAATATCTTTTATAGTAAATTTAATAACGTATTAGAATTCAACTGTAAAATGATTGAATTGAAATCCTCCATTGTGTATTAAGAGTTTGTTCAAAAGAGAAATGACAATTTATTTTATATCGAGTATGTAACAATGATTTTATACCAATTTCGAAACATAAATGATTTCCATCACAAAAATGTTTTTTTAAAGTCTTATAAAATAAATTACATAGTTTCCTTACTAGTTTAGATAGTAGTTTCCTTGGTTTTTGTTTTCAAGGTTTGAAATTAACTATCTATATGAGTAAAAAAAAATTGGGCCACATGTGGGGATACAAATCTAATTTAGTTCAATTCCTTGAAGAAATACAACACTAAGTATTTTCTGCCAACAAATAAAAACACAGTGTGAAACAAGGTTAAAATTGTATCGGCTTTTTTTTTGAAAGATTTCTGAAGAGATGAAATGGAAAAATATTTCGCGTCTGTTTTCAGAACGCTGGAAGAAACACGAATGCATTATTTTACAAGGCATGAAAAGTGGTCTGCCTTTCTTTGAGCAGAAAGAGATGAAGGGAAAAAATCAAACTGCTTTTCCTCTTTTCCACTTACTTTACGCTTGTTTGAAGTCAGAACTTTACCGTGAAGAATTTTTGCCTTCTTTTGTGCATTTTAAGTTTTTCTTGGATTTCTAAGCCTACTTTTTTCATAGATTACATCTCACTTTTACAATAAAAAGGTAGCAATTGAGAATTAATTTTGAAAAATGAAAACAATTTCAAGGCATACGTTAATTTGTGCATTTTTCAGTTTTAGTATTTTTAAAACAAGTAAAAAAACATAAAAATAAAAGAAGACTTCGTATTATATAGTTTCAACTGCAAATTCTGAGAAAGATGCTCTTGATAACGATCAAAACAATTTGTAACTTATATGCATAGTTTATACCTAACAGCCTTCGAACGACTCCCTTTTCATACAACACATTAGTATATCTAGTTATCTTTTTGATTATACAATAATCTGAACTCTTCTCTAAATAATATATTTATTAAAGTCTTAAAATGAATATATATTATTATTATTGGGGTAATTATTAAAGTTCTGCAGAATAAACGAAAAAAAAAAAATGATATTTTTCCAGAATATAAATTCGTAAAAAAACATCCAATCTTCCCTCTTTCCCTCACATTTAAACACATGTTTAATTTATACTTTTTTACAATGAAAGAATAATTGATATTATTTCGTTATTAAAGAAAACAAAAATCTAATAATATTGATTCATAAATTTTTCGTCTAAACATATATCATATTCCTGATCTCTTATACATTAACGCAATGTATATACTAAGAATCTCAAAAATATTGAAATTTATCAAATATATATACTACATTATAAAGAGGGTATGAAATCAAAAGTATAAAACAAACGAATCAAAATGACAATTTTTTCTCAAATTGAGATAAATTATTTACAAAACATTTGCACATATTTATTCCTCTTTATTGTCATTAATAAGGTATAAGAACAATTATGCTCAATACTACGTCACTTAAATAATGTCTCATTAAGCTAAATTAAAAAGGATTTTCTCAAATAGGAAATAAGATACTTATTCTTTTTATTTCATAAATAAAAAAAATCGATTTCACTCTGAAAATTATTCTGTTTGCTTATCACCAAATTTCTACTTCACAGAACCTTATGATATAAAAGGATCCTTGAAATAATTTTTGTGACATGAAATATGAATATGACGTACCAAATAACATACAAATTGTCTGTTTATCATAAAAATTTCAAACATTGTATAATATCTAAATACTTTTCACATCTCTCTCACGATACATCAGATATTATCCTAATGGCTTTTGTATCATAAAATATTTTAACTATTATTGTTTTGGCAGTTGTTTATATTGTTACAATTAATATTTATTTTATATTGTTTCAAATAATTATTCAAATAATATTTGCAGAACAATCTAGACATTAGATGCATTGCTAATGACTAAAACTCTTCACAATTCACGACATCAATATCGATAAATCGATTTATAAGATTATTGGCACTGAGGATGCTTCTACTGTAGAGCACTGAGCCTAGATGGGTCATAGGAACAAGAATCTTGACAGTCAAACAAAAGCTTGAATTCTTATTTTTTTTTTTGTGTCGGTTACACAAAAAAAGCAAAAAAAAAAAAAAAAATTATGAGCTGTGTTACAGAATCCTTATTGACATGAGTTTTAATCATTTATTTTAGTTGTAAATAGGATGAATTTATTTCGAAGATTTTTAGTTAATTGGTAAAAATACGTTTATATTTTGAGGTGTAATCTCCCTATAAGAAATATTTTTAGATAGCAGAAGGTTTTCTTTATTTAATTCCTATAAAGCCTTTGTGAAAAAGAGGTTGAATTTGAAAAGCACCACTTAAATATATATAAAATAGCACATTGGGTTTCTTTAAAATATTATTACTTCGTCATTTCATTTTCTTCAGTTCTTATCCATTTTAAATGGCAAGTGGAGAAGTTAAACTTTTCTCGATTAGTATAATAGATAAATCAGAATACCGTAAATGAGGTTTTAATAGATTTTATACTCGTATGAGTATACAGAGAGAGATAAAGAATATCAAAACACTCAGAAACATATAGAGTTAAATTTTTTACTGTTTATGATAATAATGAAATGTTACTTTCACGAACAATTATAAATATATCAACTAAAACCAAAGAATTTCATCACTAAAATTGTTCACAAGGTCACACTTGAAGACCCAAGATCCACATCCTTGATCTAGTTCAATTGCGTATCTTAATTCTAAAAGCTATCGATGAATTCTAGATAATTCTGATTTCCTAACATGATGGAATTAATTCAATTCAGGCCTTTTCTCCTATCAACATGAAATGGCTTGTTTGCTAAGCAAGATGTATGTAAGGGTGGTTTGATCCGATGGGTGTCGAACGTGCTTAACATTACGAATATCTTAATCTCAAGTAAATCGAACGCATTTCGGTTGAACTGAAACGCTGATTGTATAATAGGCTGAATAGCTGCAACGACTCGTTTATCTAACAATTATTGTTGAGGTTGAAGGATCGCCTACTACCTGTGGAAAATCTCGAAAATTTATACATAAATATATGATAGTTTTCATATTCTTTATTGCTTACCTGCTCTATAATAAAGGATACTGAACAATAGTATCAACATGTATCCCTTTGTAATGAAAAAAAAAATAAAACTTTTATTTCAAATTTTATTAGATTTTTTAAGTTGCTTGGATAATTATTGAAAGTGGCAAAAGTCATTTTAAATGTTAATTTCTTTTACATGTACTAACACGGTGTTACTGAACACTCCCCATTGTAGCGAGGCTGATACACGTTAAATCTGTGTCCAGACTTAAAATCCTCATGTTGAGAACATAAGGAAGTTTGGAGAGGGAGGTGCCAGCTCAGATGTCTTCTTCATCTCTTGACCGAGGCTCAAAATTACGAGGTCTGTCACAAATAGCCCTAGTGTTGCTTCTAAGTGCGGCGTTAATAAATAATCAATCAATCTACATATCTAATTTGACTTCTCTCAGTGTCTGACGATTTTGTTAATGATTGAACATATCAAAAATGGCAACGGTACACTTAAATGACAGAAAAGAAATAGGGGTATTTTTTTTTCTACAAAGTTTACTTTATTAGTAATACAATAATATTTTAAAAAGCGTTTCTGTCAATAAACAGAAAGTGATGTCAAATAGATATATTTGAAAATATGTGTAGATTGTGGTAAAAGTGGTGGATAGATTCTCAGTATTTTAATTCTTTTTAGGTAAGCGAGTTGATAAAATAAGTTTAATACAAATCAATAAATAATATAATATTAATATAGTAATTACTATTTATTACTAAAATTACAATAAAAACTTTTTAATTAGATATGATTTTGGAAATAACCTTTTATTAATTAAGGGAGAATATTAGAAATGAATTTATTTGCGTGAAGAAAGAATGAAAACGATTAAAGAAAGAAATTTAACTATATATTTTAAATAGCAGGTTTAATACAAAACAAAGGATCGAATTTTAAGGCAGGCTTTTTTATTTTCAGATTTTTGTTAAGGTGACTAAGATGAGAGCAAGAGGATAAACTCAATAACACATTTCGATAATTTTTTATCTATCGTATGATGATTTTTAATTGAATTCTTTTATCTTACGGAAGAATGTATTGAGTGGAGAAGAGTTTTAATTTAATCACGGCATTTTATCAAAAATATTTGGGGTATTAACTCAATATTGATTCTTTTTGAAAGAACAGTAATATTTTTTTTTTCTCATTCTTCTGTTTAGCAATAAATAAGTTGAAGATCGGTTTTTTCAGGTTAGAAAAATGAAATTATTTTTTTGCGAAGAAGAAAGAAGAATGGATTCAAAGAAATTTTTTCCCTCCCGATAAACATAAAAAGACATTAGAAAATGAAGCTACTGAAATATTCCCAATCTTTTACCGACTAGATTGTATTAGTTAATGAAACATTTTTTCGTGGAAATTGGATTTGCAGGGACTGAAGAAAAAGTTTTGAGAAAACAATAATAAAGTGTATGAGTGATATTTAAACTGATTTCAATAGATTCAGGTTTACAAATTAATTTTTAAAAAATTAATTAAGAAATTAAAATTAACTTTTCAGAACAGAAATACACCAAAATAATTTATTACATATTCTTTGATGAAAATTGGAATAGAGCTCTTTCTTTTTTTTAGTTTTTAGGAGGAAACGATTAATTATAAACTTTACTCTTCCGTTAAATTTAAAAAAATCGTTGTAAAAATGCAGAAACAATGTTATAATTTTAGATGCCTCAAAATTCTACATTACTCATTTAGAAAAACTATTATTTTGAATTAAGTTATTTTCTACGGTTCATTGCAAACGGTTTATCTTTCTATTAATCTCTCTGTTAAAAAGTAAAACAATACAAATAATGAAAGAAATACTCTTTCAGTCAATTCTTCTCACTTTCTTCGGTTGAGTGAGTCTTTATTTCTTGCTTTCATTTTTGTATGTATGTAAACTTTTCGTTTGATTGCATCATTCTTCTTTTGTCCTTTATAGGAATAAATAATGCATTAATTTTCTATTTTCTCTTATCATTTTTATTTGTAAATGCTTCAGGTCAAGGTGATGTGATTGTTTATTAATGTCGCACTGCGAAGCTACACGAGGGCTATTGGCATCGGACCTTGTCATTTTAAACTTCGGTCAAATGACGAAGACGACACCTGAGCTGGCACCTTCCTCTTCAAACTTACACACAATGCCTTCGGGAGGATTTGGAACCTTTAACAGATTTAACATACAACAGCCCCGCTACACAGCTGCTCTTTAGTAGCATCAGGGCTTGAACCCTCGACTCGATGTAAACAACACCGACTGCCGGTCCACAACCATTTTGGGTCGCCGAGTGGGTATGGTTTGTTACAAGCTATGTTAAAGTCAAGTCGTGAGTTCAAGACTTGATTCTTTTTAAGTCCCATCGCTTGACTCAAAGAGGGCTGCTACACCTTATATGTAATTGAATATCAAAATCTTCCGGGGTGAGATATGGATGTTAGAAGAGGGATGTACCTGTTGAGATGTCGTTCCCCGCACTTAGCCATTGTTCAAAAATACGAAGTCCCTTATCAAAAGTCCTCATGTAGTTTTTAGATCCACATTAATGCGAAATCAAGCCATTACAATTATTTACTGTAATTTACGAAGCTTGTTATATATTACCAATTTTCCTTGTTACCAATTTTCAAACTTTTTGTATTGGAAAGAAACACGTGTCTTCCGCGTAATGCATTTACTTTTTAATCCAAGGAGTCGTTAGGTTGAAGAGAATTGAAGGAGATAGTGACCGAAATAGACATGAGATTGAAGCAATGAGGCGTCATTGCACTCGATTTTGTATCTTGTGACTTTTACGTTTTCTCAAAGATTATAGGGCATCATAATGAATATCACTTTCATCCTGATGTCAAGAGGAAAGCTGACATTAAAGCTCGGTGTCGATTCCCCCCTCCAGAATTCTTCTCCAATGGGTTTGCTCGACTAATGACATGTTGGAGAAAATGGGAGGAAAGGGATGGGGGCTGAATCAAAGAGTAAATAATGCATTATATAGAGGATTTATCTTCATACTCTCTCTCAGAGGCTTATCCTTTTTTGGTAAGTACGGGCATCATGATCACGAAGTGCCCTTATGATCGTTTTCTTTCTCGTGAGGTTTACTGTCTTTAGTAAATACTAGGTACGTACCCCCGGTATATCTTAACGTTCCTTTATTTTGAACTCTTTTACTTGTCAACCAGTTTTTTTTTTTTTATCTTTTTTTGCCATTTTTTCAAACGTCTAGATCACAATTATATGTTGTTTGGTGCAGCATAGACTTATCCGGTTTATCTGACTCTTTAAACTCCCCCTTCATTCACTCTTACTCATCTTCATATTTTCATTTGAATCTCAAAAAGGAAATATAGTAATGAATTGCAGCCAATCCGAAACCAATTATGATAGTGAAAATGTGTAGTGAGTATTTATTATTAAATTGGGAATGAATGACATTCTACATTTTTTTTTATGTCTGGTGGCATTATTGTAGCTTGCTTGTAAGTATTTAAGGTTGTCAATTATGATACAAAGGTTGTAAATTAAACGCATACAAAATTATTTTATCAAGTTTTAAGAAGTTAAAAAGCTGCATTCTTTTTAAATTTTCGAATCTGCTGAAATGTTTGCACTATATGAGTATTGTTAGTCAAGATCCTGAACCCGCATTAAGATTCAACAAAAATGTTTTAAGAATTTGCTCTTAGCAAAACGAAGAATCCTTAACCAAATGAAAATGTGATCCCTCTACCACTTTAATATCCAGAATAAGTAGTGCGTTTTTCAAATCTGGAGATTCAAAACCAAAACACGAGTGAGGATGTAAAATATTGGACTAAAATGGTTTGCTCACGTTTAGTTTCAGAATGATTTTATTCTACTTTCAAGATCTGTTTTTCTCTCTCTTTTCAGTAAGAAAGAGAATTCTCTTTAGCTATCAGACTGAGGAATTTAGTCTTGGTCGAAATGATCGAATAAGAGGTATACCACTCTTTCTCTATCCGAAAGAAAAGCAGCAATAGCAAAACCTCTTTCGAAAGAAAAGAGAAAAAATCTTAAAAATGTAATGCGAGAAGAGATTTTATCTGGAAATGAAGCGGCTTTCGGGACTTTGAAGTTTGCTGAGCTGTTTTTCTACTGTGCTCAGAAACATAAGCCTGCTTTACTTTGAAGGAAGTTCATAACTTTTGAAAACTATTCACATCGCCTATTCCTTGCCTCCTTCTCCTGAAAATGCCGTTTAGTTCCTTTTCTCAATTCCCTTTCTCATTTCAGAAAAAGCTCCATAAACAAGAAATCAGAGAAAGTATATGCAAATATTGATCATTTAAAGTTGGAATGGCCGTAAATTAGATGACACAAATTTTAAATAATGTGTACACATTTCTTAATTATAGTACCATTCCATATATTTCGAGAACGACCAAAATTAAATTTTTGGAAAAAAAATCGAAATAATATTATTTTCAGGAAGAAAATAAACGAATAGCTTCCCGGAGAAAGTTTACCAGTCTTTCTGAAATAAATATTATTATTCCCTCTCTATATTTAGATTATTCTTTCTTTTATTTTTTGATATTATATAGATGAAGATTTTTCATAATTATGATCTATGCGGAATTTATGTATTAAAATGCATCAGCCTATATATTTTTATTTTTTTCATTTTTTAATTGCTAGTTAGTTTTAATAATGTACATTTTTATCTCAATTCTTACTTACTATGATTTTGAACAGTATTTGTTAGTTTCTATGTCTTAATTATTGATATTTCAGTGTAAAGTAAAAGGAGCTTCGTTTTCATAATGCACTTGAGAAGAAAAATTTCAGTTGAACACAGCAATTTCAGATACTTTGGGAAATAAAGGTTGTGAATAAACATTAACTTATCATTTTATTATTTATTAAAGGTACTCTTAATATTTCTTTCATTTGTGAAATACTTAGGTATTATTTCTTCCAAAGAGTAGTTATTACATAATTTTATTGGCTCGTAACCAACGAAAAATATGAAAGGTTAATAAATATCAAATAAGTTTTAAAACTGAATAAATATTAAAAGATTAGTATGAATATGAGATAGAAATATATATTATTATGAAGAGAGGGATATTCACACAAGGTTTGTTTTAAAGAGGTATTTTACAATGAACTATAAAGGAAACGAATCCACTCTTCTTTATTTTATATAATGAATAAAGATTTAAAAGACTGGTCAAAAGTCTGAAAATATTAAAAAAATATTAAAAAGAATAATCTAAATGTAGAGAGGGAATACTAATATTATTTCTGAAAGGCTGTTAAATTTTCTCTGGGAAGCGCGCTGCTCGTTTATTTTCTTCCTGAACATAATACTATTCGACTTTTTATTTCAAAAATTAATTTTCTAACGTGCCTCAGACAGAATAAATCTTGCATTATATTGACAGATAATGGACGAAAAATATAAGAGAACGACTATTCAGAACTGAGAAAATATTGGAGAATTATGGGAATATAGAGAATTGTATTCTTTCTTGAGAATAGCAGCATTCGACATTTATTCCAAAAAATGATTTTATAATGTACCAGGGAGTGAATAAATCTCCCATTACTTTATTGGCATATAATAAACGAAAAATATAAAGGGGGATGCCATTCCGAAAATGAAAAAAAGAAAAAAAAAAAAGAATTTATGCAATCCATTATGAAATGCAGACATAGGGTATTAAATGAAAGGGATGTTCTTGTTTGTGAAGGTATGGTTTCTGATTTCTGACGGAACCTTTCAAAGGATTCAGCGAAGCAAATCACAGTTACGGATCGTCTGCTTCGAAAATTGTTGTTGCGATTTATCTCTATCTTAATTTGCTATGCTAGATAATTTTCACTGCAAAGGTCTAGTTTGAAAATAGAAAGATATCGTTAAATTGTTTTTCAGTCTTCCTGTCATTCAGTCTGAGGAAGACCGACTTGAAATACGATAATTTGGTATTCATTGTTCAGTGAGATATGAAAGCATTTTGTATAAATTTGCGGTTGATGAAAAACACTGTTTTACAGAGTAATATCTGATTAAATTTACATGATGTCTTTAACAAACAGTTTTGAATTAAGAAACGCCTAGAGAATAAGAAGGGTAGATTTTTTTCCTCAGAAGAAAAGTTTTATTTAAAAAGAAGGAATTGAATATTTTTCATATCATCTTAATGTATCATAAAAAATAGGCTTATAAAAATGTGCATAATATGTGACAATATGCAAATGGGAACGAAGGAGGGGCTCAAAAAATGCACGTGTTAGGAATGGGAAATTGGAATGGGGTAAATCATTGTACTGCCCATTGATCAGTTTTGATTGTTTTCAAAAGTACAAAAAAATGACGCCTTTTGCATTCCGAAGAATCGTCGCCATAACGATTTTTCGGAATGCGAAAGGCGTCATTTTTCCAACCGATGAGGCCATCTTTGCCTCCTTTGGAGCATATTGGCTGGAAATAACCTATTGTTTTTATTGCTCCTTGGTTTTCGGTGTGTAATGATGAATCCAGGTCTCATCGATGACGACAACTCGTTGCGGTAATAATCAAATTTTGACTGGGTAGCAAATGGCTGATAAATCAAAACTAACTAATGAATCAGTGTCAAATTTGTTTTGGGCACGTTTAACAGATTGCAATACACAATGGTAACATGAACTTGCCTTATCAACACTATCTATCTAACACTGGTATTTTTTGGCACCCTTTTAAATCATTTATATATAACCACTTCCAAACGATAAGTTTTATGTATCATTTGTTGGTTTATCATCAAAACTATTCTTTCTACTTCCTGTAAGAGTTTTTTATTCTTTGTAATTGTTTAAGGCAAAAACAAAATGAAAAGAATATTTTTACAGAATACAGTGGTGATGCATTTCAAAATGTATAAAAAATACTATGTGATCTGGGGTCTTGCTTCCGCCACATAGGCATAAAATGAAATGCGGTTTAAACTTTATGAATAAATTAAAACATAAAATTTATTTAAAAAGACACGGATAAGATTTGGAAAATATGTGGTACTTCAAATTAAATCGTTTTACATTCAAATGCTTTTTATTCCCTTACTTCCCATTTTATCTACTTAAGAATTGATTAAAGGGAAAATTGATTAAATTCGTTTGCAGATATTTATTAAATGCTTGTATAAATAGTTCTCGTATAGTTAAGCTTCCAAATATTTACTTAAGTTTTTATTCATTTTCTTAAAAAAAATCAGGCTATATGCAAATCGCACCCATATATATTTATAAAATAATATTTTATGTCGCATATTGAAGGAAGTCATAACGGAATGCAATGTTTTGTGAAAAAACGTTATAAAAATTTTATAGAGTTTTAACAAAATGACTATTTATGAAATATTTGTCTACTTAACGATTATGCCCATGAAACAGCAATTTCCTTTTTATTTTCATTTTGCTTAGCAGGCATTTATTGGGTCCCATTTGGCGATATAATAAATGTCCTTTAGAGGGGCATAGAATTCCTCCCCAGAATCCAAGTCATCTAGGAACATGATGGCCTCATGGCCAAATGGATTGCAAATCCTGCCGTGGTGGAGACTTTTTGAACGATAAAAGTATTTCTCGAAAGCGGGTCTTTTCTTAGTTCTTCAAATATCTCAACAGCAATCGCCTTTCAAAAAGAGCAAAACAGCTTTTCATAGTGCAGCAGCAGCAAACTGTGTAATAGAAAATTTATACCCCTCTGTAATGCCTGATATTTTCGAAAGCATTTTGATTTTAAATCCTACTAAGCCATTCAAATAAGCAGTGTTGTGGTTGAGAATATAGGGCTTAGATGACGATGGAGTTATAAATTATATGTACCTGAGGATATCTATTTTTACAATACAAGCACTCTAAAAGAACGTTGTTTCCTCTACAAGATCAATTTTGAATTATTTATGAGTACTGATTGTGATAAAAGAGCTTGCGCTGGAATATTTCTGAAAATATGATTTTATGAGTAAGTTTTATTAAACTCCAATAGGCTGTGTGTGGTATAAAAAAGGGATTCTGACATTGTGAAATGAACTTAGAGAGATATGAATACATTATACAAAACAAATTCAGAAAGATATGAAATTCTGCATCGCATTTAAGTTTTGAAAGATATATCTTTTAATAATTGCCAGGAAAGGGGGAAATGATACATTTTCCTTTTCGAAGAAGTGTCTAGGTATTAAAATGAATTAAACTCGTTTTATATAAAAATAAAAGTACATTGAAATACCCATAAAAATATTAAAATCGTAATACTAATTAATTAGCTCCTGTTAATTTATCATGGCTGTATATGTTAAATATGTAAATAACGGTCTGCTTTCTTTTACAAACATTTCTTTTAACTTCTTTCCCTGATCCGCGGAGAATATAAAAAATATTAGTAGTACTTCAATAAAGTTTCAAAATGCAACTGCAATGAATTTGATAATTTCAATATAAGATCATACTTTTCTTGACAGATAGATAGTAGATGTCTTCCTAGATTTCAGATAAGGCATAAAGTAAATGTCTTAGCTAGTGACGTTGGGCTATTCGCTATATTCTCTTTACTAACCTAAGGGACTTTAAATTAATTTGAACTGCATAAAATTACAATTTATTCCCAATCAAAATGAAACGTTTTTAGGTTAATCAAATGAAGATAAAAGTCAAGTTATTTGTATAGATAATGATATATAAATGAAAAAGATCGAAAGGAAAATGAAGAGAGATAGATGATAACGATTTGCTGACAGAGATTTGTAATTTGGATTGAAACACTTCTATTAGTTTTGTGGATCGAAAAGAATTTTATAGTAAAAGTATTAAGATAAGAATCAGATGTTTGTGAAGGGATTGAATCACACAAGTAAATTTATAAGCTAAGAATTTATTAGTTGATCCTAAGTTAGAAATGAGAAGTTTACTTGGGATTCGAGAGAGCTACTTTTGCTAGTGATCAGTCAATAGGGAAATAAAAAAACACTTTGTTTTGTTCTTACGTCTCTTCAGTCGGAGTCAATATTTAGTGCTTGACATCTTGAACTAGATATGGCGCAAGATCAGAGTAATGTAGGACAGTTATTACAAGATCAATTCATTTTAGAAATGGAAACAAAAACAGTGTTTCTTACAACATTTGAAGCCTGAAGGTTTATGTTATAAAATTCCTTCATCAGTGAAACAGTTTTCAAACATTTTCCTTTGACTGCGTATTTTAAATATTATAAAATGGAATAAGGAGAGCTTTTTTTTTAAAAAATATGAAACTTTGAAGATTTTTGACTTGTTATAATTCAAAATGAGATTCAAAAAATATTTTGCTTTATCGCATTCCACAGTAAAATTATATTTAAGTAATTTATTGGTCATAAAAAAGTAAATAAATCTTGATTCAGAAATCGAAAACAAAATATGATAGCAAAACGCTTTTAGTCTTCGATTTAGCTATAACCCCGAACCCTTCTTGAATAAAGAAAGGCGTAATAATTGAATAATCCGTACATTTATTTTGAAATCATACCTTCATTATGTACAGAAGAAAGCTGGTACAAGCAACTGATATCCGCCACGTCTGCGGAACTACGCTACGCTTTTGCGTGACAAGTAAATGGAGGTTAACTAACCTCGAAACGGCTTGTTTTCTTGTGATATATTTTCTTCAGGGAACGCAAGTTAAGCCACGCGGAACGAAATGAGGAGACATTAAGTCGCGTTCATTAGGGACATTTACTCACAAAGGAAATGAAGTAACAACACATAACATGGAACAAAATACTGAAAGTGTAGAAACGGGACTCATTTTCGAACCTCAGAAGAACTAGCGAAGCCGAAATTCGAATGTCTAATTTTAGTATTAAGAAGGTGTGGACATTCATGCATTCACTAGTAGTGAGCTTGCACTCTATTACTTCATCACTTGTCTAGTGAGTTCAGTCAACTGAAGAGATTTTTTTTTGTGACTAAATTGTCCAGCATTTCTAGTTCAAAGAGCAAATGATTTCGTACATCAAAATCGAAAAGAACAATATTTGTCTTTTTGTGATTGATTTAAGGCTTTTAGTTAATCATGAACTTACACTGTGATTGGTGATTGAATTAAGTAAATTTTTGAATTTGAACTATGTAACAAATAGTGTATTGTAGATGCAATTAACGTGTTACAATGACAAATAGTGAGCGAATTATTTACTTATTTATGACAATTTCAAAAAAATTTAATTTTTAACGTATTTTCATATTAAATTATTTGTGTAGAAATTACAAGTGATATTCTAAGGAGTTCTAGGTACATTCTAACTTATGGAAATAATCGATTTTTTTCTGAACAGTATTTTCTGTTATTGTAATCGAGTATTTAAAGAATTTTTCTCGTCGATTTGCTTAAATGTATCAAACACTAATTTGAAAATAACGAATTCCATACTTAAGGAAATATCTAACATTTGAAACGTATCATATCTTCATTTAAACAGATTGAATTAATTAAAATATTTTCAGAAATTTGTCTAAAATTAAAAAGTGCATTTATTTATAAAAAGTTCCAAAATCAACTTTAGTAACTAAAATCAAATTTATTGTAAAATAAGACTGTATGAAATTAGTACTGAGGACATAAACATAACAGTCTTACTAGGTAAAATTCCTTGTTCAGAGTCTCATTTTATTAATTTGAAATGTATCGAAATTGTGATATTTAGTTAAAAATTTTAGAACAAGGATTTTAAATTGTAGAAATATTCAGACTTTTTCTTTCTTTCTAATCAAGTTATAATGTAATTTAGCTAATAAATGATTTAATAATTGTACGAGAAATCTAAATTTCACTTTGATTTATAAGCGACAAGTTATGTAAATCCAAATCTTAGTATTCGGCAACAATTGCCAAGAAATTTCGAAGCGCTTCATTTGGACTGCGTTCAGTAATTAGTAACCCTGATACTGACACCCTAATGTAAGTGTGAGTCAATTTAAACACAATAAATCTTTCAGAGCCAAATTCCAGCAATCTTTGAAGTACTACGTAATTAGTTGAACTTGGATATTAATTTTTAAAGGGAACAAATTTTGTGTGGAGTGTTTCGATCGAGTTGAAATGTAAGAGAGTTTTAAATAAAAATCCCTTCAACAAATTAGAGAGACAATCGCCATTTCTGTAATGTAAATAGAATCTTAAATGGTAAATACGAACTGAACAAAACAAAGCTTTAAGAGTCTCATTAGCTTCTTCAGATCCATAAAATAACTAATTATTAATTTTTTTTTGTTTTAGATCCAAGTTATAACTGTTCTTGCACACGTATAAATTTATTATTATCATTCCTTTTTTTTATTCATGTTACTAAACCAGAAACAAAATTGTTAGAACGTTTCAATAAAATAAATTGGCATCTGCAGAGTAAAAAGTTTTCATCTTTCTGAAAATAATAGCCAAAAGCATAATTCTTGAAAAAGGGTGTATACATAGTTAGTAAAAACACATTTATGTGATCTTCAATGGAAAAAAATGACCATGAAGAATTGATAGGGCTTAACTTCGACACTTAAACATTAGGCGTTTTTAATGTATAAGTTCCACAGTTACTGTTCTGTTCTTCATGCGACATTAGTTTTCGAATTTTTTATTAGGCTAATCTTTATTATGATGTTTTGAAGCAAAGTTCGAGATGTTTGTTTATTCAACTCTAATAGCCTACGTCCATGAGTAATTTTCCCAAACAATTCTTAAAGATCTTTTAATTACTAATGCTCTTTATTTTCCAACAACTTAAGTGAAAGTTTTCCAAATGCGATGCACGTACTAGGCTAATCCGAAGCGAACAAAAATTGTCAAGTTCTAGAGTTGCTAAGCAAGTTAAGTCTCTAGAGAAAGATCGATACAAAATCTTTTCGATTTCCTAGTACTTGAGGTACGCGTTTAGCTCAATACCTATTTAACCTTGGTTCATTAAAGGCCCTTAAGTAGGAAGTAAACTAAGAAAATAACGACCTTAAGCATAAAGGAAGAAAAAGAGGAAATCAGGAGAAGAGGAAGAAAGAAAAAAAATTTCGGAAGTTGAAAGTTCGGACTAGCATAGATATCAGGGCAGCAAAGAACCACTTTAATACAATGTAATTTACGTTTGCTAGTTCTTTTGTAGCAAACGATCAAAAGGGGAAGGGTATAGCAATGGGACATTCGATTTCGAGCTCCTACGTTCCTGATGACTGTCGTTTAAGATTTTTTCCTGGGCTGTTTTTATTATTTTATTTTTAGTCGCTTATCTGAGGTTTCTGTCGTTGGTGCACAGGATTTATGACAGCTTTGAGTTAATACTTTCAAAAGCGGGCAGTTCTTTTTCGAGAGGAAAAACTGTTATACTTTTGTTCGGATTTAATTCTTTTTCTTAAAAAAAGCATCAATGAAATCATTTCATTTTTTCCCCTATTGTTTGTTTCATTTTGAAACCACAATGGAGGCTTTTCTTGGAAATAGACATGCAGTGGTAAAAAATTGTCTTCATTCTAGAAAGGGGAATTTCGATCTACAAATGTCTAATGAAATTAAATTGAGATTTCATGTGTGGTTGAATTTAAATTTTTCTTCCCCTCAAATGTAGGGCTGTTAAGAAAATGTTTAAGAAAACTTGCACAAGAAGTTTCTCGGGTTATAAATAGACAATCACTTCGAGAAATAAGTTCCCAGTGAGGGTTGCAAAAGCTTTTATTTTGTATCCCATATTGTTATTTAACGATGTTGAAAGATCGTTATTTATTTGATTCATATGGAAATTAACTTAGCCATCAGAAGAAGCTTTCCGTAGAAGCTTACAATAAAATCTAATGAAATCAATTTTAACAAAAATGTGACTGAAAGTAACTTTTGCTTTAATTTTATTTATATAGCTTTTAGTATATATATATAACTGGTATGTAATATATATACATTTAATGATGAACTATGCAATCTTTTTATATGTGTTATCAAAAGGAAATATTTATACACTATAAAGTGCTATTTTAAATGAAGCCTCGTTAATCTATTTAATATATATTTATTAGATTTTTTTAAAGTTACTATTCAGGTAACAATTCAATCAGTGTTTGATTTAATTTAACAAACCTTCCTATTTGCATAAAAATAGATTTTGCAGTCATCACACATAGTCTGCACTTAGTCATCCAAACTTCATTCTAAGGGCACGTCTTTCTACATTCTATTCCATTATGTTAGAATGTAGATGTAGAACAGAACATACAACTTGAGCCATCACTGCGATTAGCTTCCTACTTAGCCAACTGCTAGATCCTCAGATCAAATCCAATGCTGTTGGGCTCTAATAACGCTTCTAAATGTGGAGTAGCCCTTTGATGTAATTATTCGAAGCTTCGCATACATACATTAAATGAATATTCTGTTTACAGTGGTAGCATATTGCAAAATTCTTATGAGATGTTGTCTTACATAATAAGGTAAATTTCGCCTTCTAAATTAGGCACTTGTTAATCCAGCTGCATTAAATCGAGTTAAGTCTCAAATCTAGGCTATTTCAAGCTATTTTATATAGTAACTACGCTTATCTTGAATGTTCATTTCCTGATGGAAAGGAAAATTTCATTATATGGAGAGTTTTTGTTAGCATATACTTGTACTCATAAATTATTCTGTTTACTTAAAATTTCCACTTTACTTATCTGAACTTTTTTTATTGTATTATTAAGCTACTTCTCACTTTAACCACGTATATTATGCTTATGATATTTGAATAAAACTAGAATTCAGTTTCACGAAGTTTTTGTTACTGTAATTGTTTAGTCACCAAAGGGGCTTTTGTTTTCATACAACAACAAAATGTCGTCCGCTACCACTTTTCTAAAATAAAATGTTAAATGCACGCGACTTGTTAAATGTAATTTGATTTTTTTCCAACTGATTAAAATTCTTGCAGTCTGAAATGCAATAACCTCATTGAAGTATTAGTATTATGAATAGAGAGATTAATACGTAAAGCTTTATTTTATTTCCATTTGAAGGGAGCAATAATTACATTCTACTTAAAATATATTCAATTCAACAATTAATCGTCTGCTTTAATTTTAACATCAGAAAAGAATATTATTGTCCGTTTCAATATTTTATTGTTTGCCGTAATTCTAATATTTAATTGAATAGTTTGTTTTTGATAGCAGAATCATTTGTTATCATCCTTTTGTTATCATAAGTTGTGATTGATTTTGTTAGACAGAAGTTTTGTGTTTGAAACGTAATGAGAAAATAAAGATGGAACAAAGACTGCGATGGAATAAAGAATAATATACGTAAAAAAAAGTCGTTTTATTTTAGAGTTTTTACAAAATCATTAAAAAAAAAAGAGTTATTTTTAACGGATAATGGTATTACCAGATTATAAATATAACCTTTATAAAAGATTATATTAAATAAAGATTATCACAAACCTATATAAGGGAGATTTGAATAATAATTATTTGAAAAAATATTTACACCTTTGGTTGTGCTAAATCTGTTCCTTACAAAACTTTGCATAGATCATTTTTTGTTAAGTTTTAAATCTGCTTGCAACTGGATTTGATTGAAGCCCAATATATAGTTATTATTGAATGCACAATGTGAAACAGAGCACATTAGTGACAGTAAATTTACTTTTTTGTCATCGATTGACCGTATTCATACCGCGAAGGATATCAAGACATTTGTGTCATATTTTTCAAAAAGATTCTATGTTAAATCCTTTTGACCGATTAATCAGCATTTTTAATAGGAATGAGAATTACTGCCTTAAAAAGAGAGAATGGATGATTAAATTGATTATATCAGTGTAAGTAATCTTTTTAAGAATTGTGATAATTTCTATACCTTGACATTCTAGCATTAAATGTTAATTAACGGAAATTAAGTGATAGTTAAAAGTTATTGTTCTTAGGTGGAAAATATTTGCACTTTTATATTTATTAAAGATTTTAACACGTACATTAAGACTTGGCTTATACGATGATATTTTTTTTAAATAATTTATTGTTAAATTTAGACATCTATTACTTTAATTTTTATGTAATTAACTTCTTTACTTTCGCATTGTCATTCACTCATGTTTTGAGTTGATACATTGCAATTTTCAGAAATAAAGTATGTAATTTGTTATCAGTATGTGCGGGAGCGTGATAAGTTATATTGTATAAAACTTATCATGATAAATATTGTTAAAACTCCTTTATAATTTATTATTATTGATTTCTTATTGTTATTAATGCATAAAAGTAAACTTTGCACCCCTCAACTCAATATATATATATATATATATATATATATATATATATATATATATATATTGTTATATTTAATACATATATATATTAGAAAGTTAATTAAATAGAAAATCTTAATTGTTAAAAATTAAATTTAATAATAATTTCATATTATAAGGAAACCAAACAAGGAATAATAATCCAAAATGGATACCATAGAATTTAAAGTGGAAATTTCACGCTTAGGACTGACTAGTATGGTTAAACAAGCCGCTTTTGTATACCATATTCTCCTCATTACTTCGTTGTGTAAATACTTAGTTTTCTCCATGAAATAAAATAAAAACGTAAATGAAATGCAATATACAATGAAGAAAAATACCCATTATCCTAGAAGCCAGAATATTAGATAGACACCCACCAATATAAAGAAGAATCAGTGTAGAAGAAATGAACAAAATCCCAGATGAATTCTAGTCATGTATTTCTTAGGAATGGGGAAAACGAGGAATGGGCATTAATACAGTGAGTTACCCAATTCTCATTTCTCTTCCTTAACAACGCGTTTCTCATTCCTAACAAGAATACTTTTTTATATTTCCCTCATACTAATGAATTTCTAAATTTTGTTGCAAATTTTATATTATATTGATAGAATATATGTTATACATAACATGACTAAAAAATGACTTCATTTGCTTATCTTTAAAAAGTAGATAGGTAGCTCAAAATAAAAATATGTTAATTATCATTGTGTTGCAGAAAAGTAAAATAGAAAATGCAAATTTACATCTTGCACTCAATGCGTTTTTAAAGTGCGCGAATTTTAACTAAATTAAAATATTAATTGCATTCAAAGATAAACTGAAAAATTTCTTAAAGTTTTTATTTTTGTCAAATTTGTATATAATTAAGTTATTACTGTGATGTAAATAATTTAGAACAATACTTATATAAGTTTATAAAGGTATTTTATAATTCCAGAACCGGGATTTTAATTATTTAAAAATTAAAAGCATTTCTTATCATGTATATAGTTATTTCTACGTAAAATGTGATCTTTTATGTGTAATTCTTCTTCAAGAAAATTAGTTTCATTATAATTATAATTTGAAGGAATCAGAATATTAAATACCCCTGATAAAATGCAAAATAACTTTTAAATTTATTATTTTTACAGAAAATAAATAAATACTTTATGTAGCGATAAAAATAATTCGATGAATTATGAATATGGCTTAATTCTTAGAAATGTAAATAAAGATTAATTAAACTATTATTACCAGATCTCCTTTGGAGTAATACATTAGCTTGCTCATAATGGTTTCATTAAATGAAATATAATATGCTTGAGTTCCCAGACTAATCACATCTCAAGTTTTATAACTCTATTTTGATTATATTTATTAAACATGTGAAAAAGTATATTTTAATCATATCACTAATACCTCAATGGAGATGAAGAGATGTTGAAAACCAAAATTATAAATAGAATAAAATCTAAATGAAAATAAAGATTAATACATTTTAAACTGCATAAAAAATCATTGCATTATAAAAACATTTACTTACAATAACAATGCAATTACTTGAAATAATTATAAATCTATTTATTTGCATTATGAATGCAAATAAAGTTAAAATTACAAATAAATATTATTTTTTTGAGAAAATTAAAAATGGCTAATATTAATTATTAAATTTTAAAAGAATATTTAAATTTTAAGAAAAAAAATGACGAAAAGAAATGCAAAAACTTAATAACGAGAAAAATATATATAGTAAAACTACAAGAAAAAGTTGAAAAAGAAAATTCTATAAAAATGAACAAAAGGAAAATAAAGCTAAGTAATACTGTCTCTTGATTAGGAAAGAGGTGCTCTGCTTAAACATGCTTTAATGATCAAATTTTCTCAATCAGTATTAACTCCATTAAACAAAGGCACTCGCCTAATATTGCAAAAAGAGGAAACAAAGTAAGCAACCATCAAAAAATTGAGGAAACAAAAGACAAAATATCAGAAAAATTCAAATTTAAATTTAAAAAAAAAACAATCCAACCTACAATATAAAAAATAGTAACCACTAATACATAGGAATTAGTTAAAGTTAAGAAATAAAACTAGCATATAACGAACTCAATTTTAAAAATCTTTAATTACGCTATTTTAGTATTTGCAATTGCTTCAAGAAAACTCAAAACATTAAGCAAAACGATAGTATCGCATTTTTTGAATCAGAATTAAAACCGATAAAATACATCTAAAAATTGAAAAGTCTGAAAAATATTTTTTAACTAAGATAATAAGATATTATAAATTAAAAAAAAATAATTAAATAGAAATTAATTGCAAAAAAAGAGAATTATTCTATTTTATATAATTTAAAAAACTAATCTATTTTATAATTTTTAAATTTTAAACTTGTTTTTAAAAATTAATTGAGCAATCAGCCTTAACAGAAATATGAAATAATTTATTTAAATTATTTTGAAACTTTAAAAGCACAGTAACTAATTTAATATTTCTATTATCAAATCATACTGATATATCCCAACAGACTTTTAAGCTTTAATCACTATCAAAGAAAAGAGTTTTATCATTGCGTAATTCACATTCTTTTATATCATGAAATAATATATGTATATATATCAACTTGTTCTATCCGTTGATTTATATTATGGAATGTCTTGTCGTAGTAAGTGTATAATTCAGTTCTTGCAAAGTATAGTCGTAGTGGTGAAAATGTAATAAGGAGTTAATCATTGAAAAATTTAGTTTGGTCTTATAGGTTGAACTCTTACATGCATCACATACACAGAGACATGGAAGCAAAACATCTTCAACAGCAACGCAGACAGTACATTCACAGTTCAAGCAAAAGGAATTGATAAATCTCGTCCTATTTTCAGGAAAATGCCCTATTTTTTATATGTTAATGTTCTTGTTATTCAAGATATCAAGTGATTGACTGTTGCACGTTGAGTTATTAGCTTCCATATGGTATGATATTACATTATATGGTACGACATCATGTGATAATACGGTTACCGCTATCATTGATTCTTATGCTAGATGGATATTAAATAATAGAAACGTGATAGTATAAAACTCCAAATAATGGTGAAAGACCAAAATGAATTAAAAGCCTCTTCAGGGGGTTGCACTAAGAAAACCTTATATACTTATATGTGTATACGAGAGTATGGCCTTGTTCAATTGATTGTTTGGAGAAAGCATTTTCAATTAAGTAATTTGCTGTACTGAAAATTTTGGATCTATGAAACATATTAAACCACCTATTTCATTTCAAACCCTGAAACAGCACTTTAAACTAATTTATTTCCGTTTTTGACTTTCTTTGTCTTCCTTAATTGATTTCACCGATCTTCTAAACACACAAACACACACACATTTGTGTGTGCATGTTTGTATGTACGTCTATATACACTCAGGAACAATGAAAAAAGCGCAACAAGAAAGGAGCTTCGGGTTGAAAAGAAATTTAATACACATAATGATACAGATGAGATATTCACTTGATACCAATATCACGACAATCAAACAAATACAGTGTATGCAATTAGACAAAAGCAGTGCAAATTCGAAAGTGTGTCGGATCACCTCTTGCAGCAATACATGTCGATTAATTGAGTTGATTAAGCGTCGGATGTTGTCCTGTGGAATTTGGGTTCACAAGTCTTGAACAACCACCTCCAAATCACGTACAGAGTGACACGGGGGAACCTGGGGTTTCAACTGGTCCCATAAATACTCTATAGGTGATAAGTTTGGAGAGCGGCTTGGTCATGAACATGAATCAGGGAGAATATGAATATGACGCAGTCGAGCTATGTACAGACGAGCATTATCTTACCGAAAATTTGTATCTGGAAAATCATTTAGAAAAGGTTCCACGTGGGGTCAAATATCATCAATATAGCGCAGGCCATTGAAGTTTCCCTGGTCGCAATTAGAATGGATGAGCTATCATAAGCTTTTGCCCCTCAAACCATTACGCCTGCTTTGCGGGCAATGTGTCAAGTGACCGCGGGATTGGGACAGCACTATTCACCAGGGCATCTCCACACCCGTATGCTGTAATTATCTGTTCTCAAAACGAGCCAGAATTCTTCTCTAAACACAATGTTTTGCTAATCTATGTCATTCCACGTCTCTTTGGCTTGGCACATTATAGATAGAGCCACCAATGTTTCGGTGTTAAAGGCAGTGCACGAAAAAGGCATTTGGATTAAAGATTTGCTTCCGCAAGGAGTCTAGAAATTATTTTTAGGAACAATTGGTAGTCTACATCTGATTGTATTGTGGAACCCACGAGCGATGGTCGAACAATCCTTCGATCCTCTAGCTTCGTTGTCTTTTTCACTATCCCAGACCCGGTTCTCCGTACGTGAGTACCATCTCGTGTTCACTGCTCCCAACATTTTTGACGATATTCTCCGAATGATCGACCTGGAGAGCAACACGGTGCATCGACCAGCCAGCGGTTTTCCTGCCGATGACCAGGCTCCTTTTAAACTCATTTAACTTTTCGAAATGTTTTCTCACACGTCTCATTACGCTTATGTATCTTCCACTATGCGCCGGTTTATATTGCACTTTCTTCCTGATTACAGCGTCACTGCAGGGTGAGTAGTCATGCGTATTGGCACCTAACTTGATCATTTTCATATCGGATATCATATCATTAAACTACTTTGCAATGTTTCGCGATTGCAGCTTTCTTCCTTCTTGGTGCGCTATTTTCAGAGCAACAGCGCATATATATATATATATATATATATATATATATATATATACAGAGAAGGAGAGTAAAGAAGCAAAATATATAATCAATGAAATCGAATCAATCTCAAAAAATAATTCAATTACTATTTGGAAAACTATTATGTTAAATTAACAGAAATCAATAGCTGTTATAGTTATTTGTGTAAAATAAAATTCCAGACCTAAAATATAAAACTAAAAAGTAAAGAATAAAATTAGAATAAAGCTACGAAAAAGGGACTCGAAAAGTACAGGAAACCAATAGAGAAAATAAAATAAAAAATTGGAATGAAACAATTTAATGCTTTTACACAAGTCTTTATTATTCCTCTAATAATCTTACAATATTTAAGCGCTTTTATGATTTGCTCATATATTATTGCATTGGTACTTTATTATATATAATTCATGATACTTTATATACATAAGGCGTATTTCCCACTAAAAGTAATAAATAATGAAATACATTTTTTTTCTAATTTACTTCTCGCGTCTTCTAAAGCAAACTAACAAATGAGATAAAAACGATTTAATACTTGATATAAATAACCTGTGGAATGAATCTTAATTTTACTGAGTTAAGGAAGTGATTATTGCATAATATTACGCTCTTATTGGCACTTAAATATCTGTATAGAAAATTAGACCAATTATAATACGTAACTGCAGTGCTTTATTATGACTTTTATTACTCGATGTCGTTAAATAGTCGAATTTAGATCTTAAAACGCGTATTGCTTTTGGTAATAGTCTGGTTAAGGAAAGGTTGACCACCCGTTGAGAAATACGCTTTATTACAACTGATGAACAATTTTATAGCCTTTAATAGGTCTTTCAGACTATAAGTAATTATTGTTCTAATCATCCAAAAATTAAAGAAGAAAGAAAGAAAGAGGTAACTAGGCATTGCGTTAAATAAAATACCTATCTCAAAATTTTTCCAGAAACAAAATAAAAACAGCGGATTGAAAATGTATTCAATGAAAAAAAGTTTGAATACAGTTATGATACTTAGTACCAAAAGTACAGTAACTAGTTATAAAACATATAGTTTCAATTTTGATTTTACTTGAACCACTCTCACTCACAAAAGAAAGTAATTGATTAATAAATGAAACATTTTCATATTTATTAAAGATTTCTTACTTTTTTAATTTGAAATTAATAATGTGAAATCATAATCATTATTTAAAATATATTTATTCTCATATTACTATAGCTGTAGCTGAAATTATTTTAAAAATGTTTGCTCATTAAGATGCAAAAATCTAAAGTAAGATAAAAATTTATACAGTTTTGATTTTTTTTTAACTGTGAGATTTTTTAGGTAATAATAGTAGGGAAAAAATTTCTTTGAATTAAAAGATAACGTAAGATATTATTTTGAAAATAATATGCCACTCTATAATGTTTTAATTAATCTAAAAAGAAATATACATATATCGAAAGATATGAAACTTCATTTGAAGACAAAATCAATTAACTGCAACATTATTGTAGTTTAAAATTATTTCTCCATATATCTATTCAACTATTGTTAAATAATAAATTTCGTCGGTCTATCCGTTGGTGACAATAGATCATCATTTTTCACTTGATGAGTCTTTCTTGTCACGTTTTGTGTGTGTAGAATTTTTGTTTATAGAATTTTCTTTTAGAACGTGCATCGAAAACCAGTTTCTAATTTATTGCCTTTTATGATCGTGTAACGTAATTAAATTGCTTAGGACTGCTGTTGAATTATACGTATTCTAAAAATTTTAATAAAGGGAAAGTTCTTGAAAAATTGTGAGTTTTCTAAAAAGTGCTTAGATGAAAATAAAGTTAACATAAAAACGTAAAATACAGAATATTTTCATACTTTAAAATACATCTGAAATTTAAAGCAAAAATTTAATGATACTGATTATAATCAACGCAGAAAATAATATTTTCGAGATTTGTTGAAAGCATTTATATAATGTTTTAAGCAGAAGTTTAAAATTCAATTCCAGTTATGAAGAATAGAAGTGTATTAAATAAAAATGCAAAATTTATTGAATGTTTTATCTAAATAATATTAAATGTAAGAAAACTACAAAAGCAAAATCATAGCCCCAAATCTCAAATAACTGAAAATAAGTTTTTTTTTTTAAATTGAATGTTACATTAACATCCTTTGAAATTTCTGAGGTATTTCTAATTATTATTAGTAATGGGATTAGAAGTTCATAAGTTTTCACAAAAATTAAGCATTTAAATGTCCATTTAATTACTTTCAGAGAATATTTCCTAGTTTCAGGTTTTCCTCTTTTCCGCTGATGAATATTTCGTGACGAATTATATTACCAGAATGCGACTTATCTGTTTCGGTAACGTTAGGTTAAAGGTCTCAACCTGTCTCCACGCAGTAAAATTCTAAGACTCCTGTTCTAGTCACGGTGCCTATTTTAATCTTACTCCAACAATTCGTGAATATCGAAAAAGGTGTATTAAGTCGTGAAGGAATAAGATTAATTGATTGGTTTAAGGCTGAAGGATTCTCAGTAGAATCTGTTTCGGAGTAAGAAATAAAAGTAAATAAACAAAAAAAAAATACATGCATCTCGTAACTTCTTGTTTGTATTCGATTAATTTTCTTTATCTTAACTTATTATTACTTAACTTACTTCTTTATCTTACCTAAGTATTTGAACACAACAAAATATTAAGATATTTTAATGTTTAAAAAAAATGAAGACGAAAAAATACACCATGCATAGTCTTACTCTCTAATGAAAAGTATTCCAAATTTAAAAATGTTTCAACGAGATATATCTAGTATTTTCAAAAATAAAGATTAGACTGTGAAGTATTTATAATTGGGCGAATTCCGACTTTATTTCTCTGATAACTTCTAACAATAGCTGTCGAGTGAATTACTCTACATCTGCCAATTCAATTACGTTTCTTTTGGTGTTTTCTGAAAACCGACTGGATTCTCCATTCTGTCTGTTTTTCTGTAAATGAGAATATATAGGCGCTCTTGAATAGAAAGGAAATTGTATTTGACATTTGGAAAAATGTCAGCCAGTAATGCTATTTAAAGAAAAGCTCGCTGTTTTGGTTAACCTTAATTCTTTTACATTAAAAAAATAAGGTATTGGAATATTTTCATATATATATATATATATATATATATATATATATATATATATATATATCAGATCGAGTCATATAATTAATTTCTCTTCGTATTTTTATTAGAAATTTATTGTACTTTGATTAAATAACAAAATTATAATAATTAATTACGTATTCACCGCTATTATCTATGGCCTTTTCCCTTTATCCTAGCAGCTTATAAATTTTTTCCAACTTGACTGAATTGGGCTTCAAAATTAAAGATTTTTCAGTATAAAATTTTTTGTTAGGAGCAGAAAATGCTTTTACCAATTGAAACAAGGTGGGTGTGGTAAAATAGGCTATTCAAGCTCAAACATTGTTTCTTGATATGTAAGTATATATATATATATATATATATATATACACACTTACATTTTTTTTCTGATAATGAAGGTATTCATGTTGAAGAACAGCAGCAAAAAGAGGTTTTAAATAAAGCTTTTTAATTCTGTTAAAATGTAAATTTGAAGAAATAACATTTCATAATCATAAATTAGATTACTATTTGTAAACACCTGTCGATTGATTAGAAATACTGTAAAGTAATGACCTGTTTCCAAATCATAACCCTTTTTAACAAGCGATTCTTTGATATTCTTGGTTAACGATCTTTTTTTCTTTCTTTCCTGTTGAGTATCTTTCAACATTTAAAATGAATAAAAATCAAGTTGTGATAAGCTATACCAGAAGAAAGAAAAAAAAAAAAAAGATAATTTATTTCTCTGAAGAAGAAACATGAAACGAGACGAAATGAAAATGTAATGAATATGAAAAAAAAAATGGTTTAAAAACTACGCTAAGCGTTTTAAGTAAAAGTAATACATAGCTGTTAAAAGACGTCTGAAAATATTTTTGGATTGCAACAAAGTGCCCGTGGCGTTCAAGAAAATGCGTTCGAAGTAAAAGCCGTTGATGACGGGTTCTGAATGGCAATGGATGAGTTGGTTCCTAAATAAATATTCCACTCTCTTTCGCTCGCATTTTTTTTCCTTCTTCAACGATAAGCTCTTTTTTTGATCCCTCTGGCTCTCATAGAATTCTTCTGCTGAATTGACTTTACATCTATTGTTTTTTTCGGTGCCAAAATACTACAGTGGAGCTTTTGTATGACATTGGCCTCAAACTGGAAGTAAAAGAATTTTTACGATCACAGTTTGTTATTATTACTGATATGATGACATTTATTTATCTGAGTGGAGGAAATCGTTAGAAATAATCATCCGAAAGTATTTGTGCGTTTTAAACTTCCGATAGAAGTTTAACCAGTTTAATTTACAGGAAAATTCCAATGATAATGATATGCCCATGGGAATAATTACGATCTTCGTTAGATAGAATGTATACATACAATTTCGTATTAATAATATGAAGGAGAAATTCACAATATTTTATGAGATACACTGCTTATTAATACAACGAAATTGATTCAGACTCCAGTTATGATTTGCACATACGAAAGACGTGAGCTGTTTAAGTGGGTTTCATAAAAGTGATTCATAGCGTGCATTATCCCCTCTATGTCATTAGTGTGAAAGTACCTTATCCCGAAACCGCATTGTTTGAGCGATGGACCCTTTTGCATATTAATAGGTTATTGATAAAGTTAAGATACCTTTGTCTCTAGATGCTACTAAGGGCGGAGGAAGTTTGGGTTGAGCAATATAGCATTATATTAAAGACACCGCTGACCAGTAGTCCGTGACCGGTGAAGTGAATTTTCGTTCATTGCTTTCCTAAAACCTTAAGTCCAGATAGAAATATTACTCACTGATTTCCTAACTTTATGTTTAAGTAATTTTAATCCACCAATTTTGGAATATTTCGGTTACAGTGAGAAATTATTTCGAACTCATTTAGTAAAAGTAGTGATGATCAAAATGTTTTTATGTAAGGTAAACATTTATTTTTTTTAAATTTTAAGTTCCTTATAAATCACATCTATACTAGTTTAATGTTTAAGATACGCAGGCTCATTGTTCACTAAATATAAAGTGCAATTAAAAGGAATTGTTACTGACAATTATTTAGATCTTTTAGTTGCGATTGCATAAAAGGTTTGATTGTTTCGGTTGGAATAATTCCAATTTTATGACAGAAGTAATAATTTGTCAAGAACTTAAATTTGTTTTGATATAATTAAATGTAAGGAATTTTTTCCGAACTTGCTTAAACAAAAGAAAATTGTACCTCTATGTAAAGTTAATTTGGTAAAATAAGTTAGTTTGTAATTTGAAAATATTAATTTTTTTTTACATTTGTCACCATTCTGTCAATTGAGAACTGGTAGCAATATGAACAAAATCAATTTCTTACAAAACTCTTCTTAATATAAACGAAGCACCTAAAATTCAAATGAAAAATTTTAAATAATCTAGAAACTTTTTGGTTAAAAAAGTTAATTTTATTTAATTGTACAAGTGTGGGACAGGGGATAAAGTTAAATAATGGCATGAAATTAAAATATTAATTTCACAATGAACTATCTGGTTTGCATCTATGTGCATAAGTTATAATTTTCAAAAGTTTAAATAAAAAATTATTCCGGAAAAAAAAATAAAAACAATGTATAGTAATTGAGATTGATGCATTTTGTTAACATTGCTCTAAGAAACAACTTAGGGCTGTATTCGATAGACCTCGTAATTTTGAGCAGCGGTAAGTGACGAGTTCAACATCTGAACTGACATTTCCATTTCCAAATTTGTTCAACACACCCAGGTGAACTTGGATTCTTGACAGTTTTAATGTGCATCAGCCACACTACACAGCAGGTCCTTAGTGGCATCAGAACTCGACTCCTCGACTGGACGGAAGCAATGCTGCCCGCGAGTACGCAATCATGAGCACTAAGTAACTGCACACACACACACATAAATATATATAATATACATACATACATACATATATATATATATATATATTAAAATAAGCCATAAAGAAAAAATTATTCAGGAATTATTACATAAGAAGTTATGAAAAGTTGTAATGTATAGGAAATAAATTTATTCAAAAACATTCTCTAAAAGACCTTTTTCCTCTTGTATGTTTAATAAAAAGGTCCAATTTATATTTTTACATTTTTAAGGAATTTTGCGTTGGTTTTGTAATGTTACGCATTTTCAAACGAAAGTGTATGGAAATCGATAAATTGAAATTCATCTAACGCTGACGTCGTTGGTAGGGAAAAAATTTTTAAAAGGAAGGAAGGTTAGAATCCGGGTAATGACATTTTCTCTCAGGAAATTTCTATCCCGTTTTGCATTAATGCTTCGAGGTGAGTAGAAGATAAAAAAAGGGAAATAAATAAATAAAAAAAGATACGAGATGAAACTTAACAAAGTGTGCAAGTTCAAGAAAAAGGTAAACGTTTGTTTTCTCAGGAATATTAAAATAAAAAATTAAAAAAATAAAAAATAAAAAAACGATTTTCCTTGCTTAACGTGATCATAAATCCGTTGAATACTTCTGAAAAAGTTGAATCTGCGGAATCCTACTTTCTTCTTTTTTTAAAAAAGTTAAATTTTTGCGTTTCTCAGAGAACGGTTACCAAATATAAAAATCGGTTCATTCCATTCTAATTTTCTTTTTTTTTTGTAATGTTCGTATATCGATTATCTCAAATGTTTATTTACTCCAAACGATAGCTCTTTCAAAATTAATTTTTACGATAAAGGACGAAAAGCGGTTTCGAAAAGAAGGAATTTAGGTTTATAAATAAATCAAATTTTATTTTTCTATTTAATTATTCAAAGAACTTTCTAAACTTAGATGTTAAATAAATATTGAAAATAAGCTGAAGCTCCATCAAGTTTCGAATATTTTCTTTGTGTTTTTAAATATTCTTAAGTATTTACCAAAAAAAAAATTAATGCATTGAAATTAATAAGATTTTAGATTACAATCTAGAAAGAATAAATTTCTAGTTTTATTAAAAAAATTTTAGAATATACGGATTTTGTGCACAAAACTTTATACATAAAAACACACAGTCCCAAATTTGGTTTGTTTTATATGACTTTCAATTTTTAACTTATATGTAAATTTATGCAGTTTTTTTTATTTTTTTTTTATAAAATTATGATGGCGATTTGAAAAAAAAAAAAAAAAAAAATGCTGAAAAGGCAAGTTTATATTACTTATGTAAAGCATCTTTTCAGATACGAGATTGTGTCTATAGAGAAAAATTTTTGCTCATGTAAATGTTTTCTTTAATCAACCGTTTGATTTATGGCACTGCCCTTTTCGAAATACAGTTGGGAAAGTACTTTGATGCTTAAAATGAGGTCCATTATTTTCGTACGGAACTATTTCAGGATTAATTGTAATCACTATTTTCCTTATGCATCTTTATTATTATTATATTTGTAGAAAATAATATATTGAAGTAATAAATTTTTTTTCTTGATAACAATGATTAATCAGAAACTGTAATTCTTCATAAAACTTTTAATCACGTGTCATGAAAATAATTTAGCCGCATTGATTGAAAATTTCTTGTGTCTCGAGTTATTTTATTAGAATATTTTATACGTATGTATGAATATGTAAAAGTAAAAAAAGAAATGCTGAGAAGGAGCAGAAAGAAAAATTAAAAAAAGCATTAAAAGTAGTTTGTTTATGAGAGCCAACATTTTCCTATAAGTCCGATATTAACAAGACCTTCGTTAGTAGATTTAATTATGCCTTATTTCTCAACTATGTGTAACCATATTTCTCGGAAAATGAAGAAAAATTTCCAATTTTAGTCTCTAAGTGTATTTAGAAACTATCGGGAAAAGATTGCGACTTTATTATTTATGAAAGTGATTAAGAAAAAAGTATCAGTTCTTTTTTTCCCATTAACTACTTTTAGAGGGCGTTTATGTTTCCTATATCATTTATCAGTGGCAAAATGCTACATGGAAGAATTTGCACTCTGAATTGTGCCAGTGGGTTTTATACAAATGTATAATGCTTTATTTCCTTACTTCCGTGATGGGACAAAAAGCAAAAACGAAGAGGAAACAAGTTTTATGTATTTTTCAACACTTTGTTCCGATTTTAAGCTATTTTAAAAAATAGTTGCATAAGATTTCCAGTACTTTATGAAACATTTCTTCTTTTGAAGAAAAAATGAGTTAGTAAAGAATTTTCCTCTTAAAATATTCCAATCGATTTCCAATTGTTAGTCTATTGTACAGCATCGAAGTACTATTTGTTTGACTAATATTAATATCGCATTTACTTTTGAAAACCATTGTCTTCTAAAATCAATAAAATAAAAAAATATTATATTAAAATACATTTTTTATGCTTTAAGATGTCGTAGTGATTGATTCTATACAAAAATTTTTAAAGAAGGTTTGGATGAAGTATGATGAAAAAAAGTAAATTTGACTTAAACTTTAAATGAATAAAGTTACTTACTAGAATTAAAAATAATTACCCTCCTCTACTATTATAAATTGAAAAAGGAGATAAGGGATCTTGCTTTCTCAGTTAGTAATGAATTCGTTCATTTGAAATTACCTTTTCTTGTAGCATTAGCACTTTTATTTATTTCTTGACACCAGAAATACATTTTACGCTTTTTTTTTTAAATTAGCATCAGCAAACACAATTTTCGAGTTTTATACATTAAGAATAAAACGAAACATAAGTATTAGCTTCATGTGTTTCATTTCGATTATTCTTAAATTTAAGGTAATAACGTTATACACCTAGCGATTTCAGAAAGGAAGAACTGGTAACATAAGTGTTAAAGCATGATTAATACTTTTCCATTGATCCTTATTGAAAAAAGTTTTATTATATTAAGAAACATAAACAGAGAAGTCTGTTTCAATTATCTGAGACAAGTGTGGGGTTTCAAATAACTTTTATTTATAAGCTTAAGGGTGCTGGCATTAGTCTTAGAAACTCATCGCTGAAAATCATTATATAGATGAAGGAAGAGATCTTGGTAATTAACAGAGCTGTGCATAAGACCGAGTTTCTTCTTTGCGGTAAGAGTTGTTCTCACGGTTCAACTTAGAAAACAATAGTCACGCTGAGTATTCATGGGAAAGAACGGTCTTCTCTTACATTCCTTTATTGTGGGTCTCACAGAAAAAAATTTGAATAAAAATTAATTACATTTTTAAATAAATATTTGTTGAACTGTAAATTAAATATCTGGAAACTTAAAAAAAAATATGTTTCGTAATATAAATTTAATTTTCGGGATCTCACAGAGCATTATGGGAAATTAAAATACATAAAAAAATATATTCGCACATTATGAAACAATAATTGATTTTCGGCATATTCAAAGAATATTTTCTAAGAGAAAGAGAAAATAATTAAAGAAAATCATTCTTTCTTTTACAACTAAGGACGATTTTTGAAAAAAAAAAAAAAAT
>BMAW01095097.1:727270-752935 GCA_019974015.1 Nephila pilipes
GAATTTTTATTCGAACAATAGAATTTTTATTATATACCTTAAGAGACTATGTTTGTAAATGCTCTATGACTCAATTGTGAAAAGCAATTGCAGATTTTTCATTTGATACTTCGGATTGCTGAAACAGTGAAAAAGTTATGTAAGTTAAATAACTTTTTCTCTATAAAACTATCATCATTTTCAGTTATACAAATTAAGATAGTGAGGTGTGATCTTAGCTACAGAGAAACTGAAACATTTTGAAGTTTTGTTCATAATTTTTTAAATAATTTCACTACACCGACGGGCCAAAATGGTTACTTCTGAATAGGACGGGGATCCTTTATCTTACATCTTAAATGTGATTGGAGAAATTAAACTTTTAAAAGAGATGTAAGCTCAATTTTTGATTATTATTTGTCTTGTATTCTTATGAGATATATTACTATAATTTAAATCTAATGCCTTATTCATTTCTATACATGGTCTTTCGAGATATAAAGCTTCAACATCAGCATTTTTTACTTGAAAAATGTAAATATTATTCAAAATTATCTGAAAGAAGATTTATGCCATCGAAGTAAGGTTTCTCCCTGAAAGTAAAATATATTAATATTTGCAAAAAATATTTTGCACTTTACGGGGAAGCTTATCTAAGTTTCAAGACAATAGTTTATATATTTTTGATAAGGCAATTAAACTATTCATTAAAACACAATAAAGTTCTTTATTTTTGTTTTTATGAATTATTTTTTTGGATTATGGATATGTCTTGGAACAGAAAAAAAAAATTAAGAACGATGGAAAACTATTCATGACCATCTGATATTTCCATGGCCCGTTCCGGAATCAAAACACCCTCTTTGGAAGACGATCTTAATCGGACTTACAAAGAGAGTGTTTTCTTTATTATCACCAGCACCCTAGTGTGTGCTGATAATAATAAAGAATACAACTTTCTTTTGTTTGAGTAATCAATTTTTGGGAAACGTATAGAAGAAATTCTTTACATATGTGTGAAACCATTTTCCATATTTATTTTTAAAACTATATTATTTTAATTTCTGAATTATTAATATATATTTCAACATGTTTCATTAAACATTAATAAGCAATGAAAAGTTATCATTGTACTTACTTTGAAATCTTAACAAAAAAAATTTCAATCTAAAATCATAACTGAATACTATTTATCATACACAATACACCTTTTCAATAATATTAAATCATTGATGCACAATTTTTTTTATTGTTTAAAAAGCACAATACTGAATAAGTAAAAAAATACAGAAATCAGCTTCGGTAATAACAAATGCTATTCTTATTAAACTGAGAAAATAGTAACGAAATTAGGTGAGATAATTATTATTATTATTATTTTTCATTTTACATGAATACTTCTTTAAAGACAATGAATTTTTTTGATGTTTTTAGTAGATAATATCTTCGAATATATGTTACCGAAAAATCAAAAAATAAAATTAATGCAAATTTTGTTTTTTATAGATTTTGATTTAAAAGATGTAACTTTAATTATGAAATTTAAACTGAAATTATTACTTATTTTTTTAAATGTAGTTTTCATAAAAGGAAATTGACAAAAGAATCTTTTTAATGTATTTGTATAAATAATTTAGTTCAAGTTAAATGTTATATCATTACTTGAATAAAAAGTTTAAATTAAAATACTAATCGACTCTTAAAAGTATTTAATTTTTAAATTATGACATAATTAACTGATATTAATTCATTAATCATTATTAATTCGATAAACGTATTATAACATTAATACTTTTTAATAAAATATTATTTTTATAATTATCATATTTAAATTAATTTTTAAAATGATTTCCCTAAATAATGTTAGAATTATAGTTTTTTGAGAAAATAAGGCTTTTTAAAATAGAATTTAATATTCTTAACTATTTCTTACAATAATTTTTTGTGAGATATACATATTAACTAAGGCAATGATTTGTGTGATCCTTACTCATTTATTAAGGATAATATAGAATAATAATTTTTTATAAAACACCCTTTTATTAAAACCCATGCATAACATATTTATTTTTAATTTATGTTATACTCGAAAAAGAAATTTGAAAAATTCATCTTCAATTTTTTTAAAAAAATTCTTATAAAATACTTAAATACCTTAGTCTCATAATGATTTTGTAAAAATGTTTTTTTAATGAAATTTTATTTTCTAGAATAATAAAAGTATAATTTTGATATTTTTATACAATTATATTTTCCGTTGTACAAAATAAACATATGTGCATGTATATTTTTTTTTTTAAAAAAAAATGTTATTTTCTATAAGGAGGGGAAAAAAAAAACATTTATATTTTATACTTCATGAAAGTAAGAAAAATTTGCCTTTTAAGGGAATAAAATCTACATAAATAAATTGTTTCATTCCAAAAATATAACACAACTTCAAAAAAAATTTAAATCCTTTTCTTAAAACTTTAAAAAAAAGTATAAAACCAAAAATATAAATCCAATTTAGAACAACAACAAAAACATTTTTTTTTTCATAACTCCCCATATTAACGAAAACGAAATATTTACCTTGACTCCAACTTCCCCCTTTTCCCAAAGTGTGCGCTCGCCTCTTATGAGTCAATCACACCGTAGCTCCATCCCGCTATTAGAATAGACCTCTTCACACATCACTCCGATACCGCGCGCTGCTGAAACAGATCTGAATGGTCGGGTCGAAGGACCGAACGGTGACTGTGCGCGCCCCCTTTCCCCATCTCGTGTTCCCCTCTAATTTGTGCGCCCGCACCTCTTCCTACAGGGGAATCCTCCGTAGAGTTCAATGTTATTACAGTGTGCGGTGCGGATTCCCTTTCAACCTTTAATTGAGAAACTGCTAGCAGCATGTTGTTCTTTATTTACGAAACAGCGTGCTGAAATAGGTTTTAAATTAATTGTGTACTAAAAATGTTTTCGTTTATACGGAACGGAAAATATTTGGTATTGATAAATATGTTTGCAATATTTCAGCAAATAACAGGTGAATTTTTGTTACTTATTGCGTTCTTAGTATCAGCAAGTAATTTAATTAATTTTGTCTCAGCTTAAGATTAATTTGATGTGTAATTAATTTATCGCGTATAACGTGTAATTAAATGTAATTTGTAACATCGCGACTAACATTGATTGCTCAAAGAACCTGCTTCTTTAAGTACTTTGATAAGAAAACAAATATTTCTGTGCTGATTAATGTGTTTGTAATATCATGGTTGGTCAAAAACAAATAACTTCTTGCACAACATGCCTGTTTTAAAGTAAACATGCTATGGAATTTCTTGTGTGATACGATTTGACATGTTAATATCAAAAATAATAAGTTAAATATTAATTAGCATCAACGCTCATAAAAGTATTAATTTACGAGATTTCTTTGTGCTATAGTTTTTGCTCACCAAATCACCTTTAAATTGTATTTATGACTTCCGTTGTTGTCTTTGCATGACTTAAATAGAATTAAATGATACAATAAAATTTCTTGCCGATTGTTTGATTTAGGATAAATAATTTTTTTTTAAATTTAAATTCTGTAATTCTGAATGGCATTATTGTTGAATGAATCTTACATTGATAAAATTTCTATTGATTAACCATTAATAGTAAAAATTATTTTTCAATACCTTATGCGTAGAGAAATTTAAATTTTTAAAGGATAATTTTAATTATGAATGATTTAATTATGATTTATTAATTAAAAATTCATTAATGATCACCCAGAACCACACTTTTGGCTATTGATAACAGACTTCGTTAACTTTTTGATGTACAACTATTGTACAGTAAGATAACTAAAATTAAACGAGGAAAACATAATATCCGCACTTTATAGAGATTAAATTTAATAACAGGCTTGATTGAGTGTGGAAAGCAAGACCTGAGTGGCATAACTTTTTTATTTGTTTCCTGATTTTCATAATTTTTGTTGTACTTGAGAGCTACAAGCATCTTTTCGTAATGCATAGCCTTCATCCCTTTCCACGCATGTGCGGCAATGCGTGACTAGTCTGGTAAACCTGTCAGGGATGAATTTCGGTGGTTGCTGTCGATACCAGGCTTTAATAACAGATTTCACTTATTTCAATAATATTCCTTAGATGATTTTTCATCTTTGTGCCAAGAGAAAAGTTTCAAGGAGCAAGGTCGGGTGTAATGATGCCTCATTGCCTTAACCTCGTATCATGTGATTCGTCATCTTTAATTCTTTTCACACTAACGACATCTCGGAGCAAAAACTAAACGTATTACATAGAAGACACATGTAGCTTTCAGATACAACAAAAAAAACCCATGAAAACAGGATAGCAAATAAGAAAATATGATCCCGGTGGCATTACTCTTCAATCAAACCTCATAGACTTGCATCACTTAGATTTTCAAACGTTTTGTTCCATTGTACCCTTTCGCATTGAGGGGATAGGTCTGAGATGGTAACGTTTTTTGAAGATCGAAAAAGTCCCTTTTTCACGTGAACTCCTACTCCTCTACATATAATAAAAACATATACACAAAATTGAATTTCAAAGGAAATCAGTGAAGCAGAAAGAAATGTAATAGAGAAAAATAGGATAAACAAAAGAAACAAATAAAAGAAACAATAAGTTAGAAAAAGCACGTTTCCTTATTTGTTTATTAAATAATAATTTTCTTTATAATAATACATAAGCAATAGATGCTACCCTATATTTAAGTAATACTTAAATGAAATCTATATATGTAGGAAAATTCAAGCAAAATAATTATTTTTATCAAAGTAAAAAAAAGTAACTTGTAGCATTAAACAACCATTCTTGTTGTCAGATATATAATAAATGTTACTCTAATTAACTGAATTCATTCATTAGGAAGGTTAATTCAATATGTAATTAGATCACGAGTTTACGAGAGAGAGAGATCATTGAAAACAAAGATAATGAATTATTATTTTTCTTAAGGCTCTATCGTAGATTGTTTCCGTGAGTTATCACAAAAGGACCTTACGAATTTCAAGCTATTGCTAGATTTTGAGTCACATGCTTGAACTTTTCAAACTTAAGAACAAAGTCTTGAAGACTTAGAAGTAATATTTAAGATTCACCAGCTTTTATTATTCTCATTCACAGTCCTCTAAATGGTCTTTGTGGAATCGAGCGTTCAACTCGTAACTTTTCGAACTAGAAATCAGGACTTTTACATAAGAAAATAACGAAAATTCAAATAAATTAACGCATGACTAAAAATAGGAATAATATGCGCATAAGTCATAAGTCTTATTTAAATCCATTGGATCGATAAAATAATACAAAAGAAATTAAACAATGGATCTTTTTAGAAGTGGTAATGGATTAATGGAAAAATAATACTAATTGCACTTAACATTTTGTACTTCTACTAAAAAAGAAAAGATCATAAAACATATCTATCATTATTCCGCTGTCAATGCATCCAATTCCTACTCTTTTCCGGTAGGCTAACTAATTATTCAAGGTACAAGCCTCCGCTTTATGTAAAAGCGGAAACCACAAGCTTGTTTAAAAAAGAAGCCACCCCAGCTACGTTTCACTAATTACAGTTCTAATCTAGGGTTTCTGACAGTCAAGATTGATTAATGGATTTAATGAAAGTGATTTAAAGTGCTTATGTTGTAATTGTTTCATTAACATTTATTTTTTCTTAGCATCTTGGTTTTTAAAGTCTTTTAAGTAAGAAAATTATTTAGTTTTGGGTAAGATATTGTGTAGGAAGTGTAGTAAACAATTTAAAAAATGTTTCTGAAACAGGCTTTTATTCAATTAAAAATGTGCTTTAATTCATGATTAATATTCAATAACCATTTAAACCACCGTTAAGTTTAATATCCTTAATTAATATGACATTCAATTCTGATAACAAGAAAATTTCAGCCCTGAAACACATAATAAACGAATTGGTGATGAAGGGTTGTTACGTTATTCTTATAATAAATAGCTATTTGTTGCTAATGCAACTTAAGCTAATTTTTTGTTTTGTGTTTTACTTAACACCTTTTTAAAAGCTACGAGTCTCATTAAAATACATGTTTAAACAAAACAATGAAATAATTTCGTGAATAAATAATGCTTTTGTGCACAACTATATTCTCGTAACTATACAATTGATCTACTTTAAGATTTTAATCGTAGTATTTCTTTTTCTTTGTATTCAAATAGAAAAATAAAAATAAAATATTAGAACTTTGTTCTAACATTTTATTAATATTACATTCGCTACAAATTATTATAAAACTGAAATGCTATTTTAAATGTTATGTTACTAATTTAATAGCTATGGAAAAATTATACTGACTGAATGCTTAAATATTCGCTTGTGTTCTAAAGATAAAAATTAGCTATTGACATCTATCCACATAAATCTGCTATAGTCTTCTGAGACTTGAGACTGTTCATCACTCTCTACGCAACATCATGAAAGGAATTTAACGTACAATTGTTATTACGAGTATGATTTTTTATTAATGTTGCACTGATAAGCAACACCAGGGCTATTGGCAACGGACCTCATAATTTTGAATCTTGATCAAGTGACAATGACGACATCTGAGCCGGAACCTCTCTCAGCAATCTTCCGCGCCACGTCAATGGAAGAACTTGTGACATCGATAAGGTTTAACGAGCAACGGCCCTGCTACATGGCGAGTTCACGACGATGACCACTAGGCTACTGCGGTCACAATTTAATTTACGAAGAAGCACGCATTATATATATATACATCATTCTCCAATTTTATTAAGAAAAATAAGTTTTTCTTTTTATTTTCACACTTTCACTTTTCCGTATGAGCCATCAGGTAAGCACGAATTTATTTCCATGTTCGAATATTTTTTGTTTTTGTTTTTGTGTATGTATGTCACATACTGCAAAATGACAAACCACATCATTTTTTTCCCCTTGAGTGCTCCAAATTGTTTTCACCTATTACGGCGCAGCAAAGCTCCGGAAGAAAATAAAGTCTTACCTACCCCAAGCCATCAGAGCCATTCTGCGCTTCATTCGCTAATTCAAAAACACTGTTTATGCAAAAGGAAGAGACACAACAGATCAAGTACTTCACAAAATGTAGCAGAAAGTGCTTAAGACTGTTTTGATTTTAGTCCACAAAAATCATCCCTTCTCGATGATCGTGAACTGGGTATTCCACATCTAACCGTTACGAAGATTTAACGTCGGTGCTTACGTTCAAAACCCCACGCATCCAGTACGAATACAATGGCAAGCTCCAGCATCTCTGAGGAGAATTAAACAACCGCTTTTAGATGGATGCATGTCGTATAACGAAAAGGTACATATAGAACATTCCCAAATTTTTGAAAACAAAGTTGAAATATTCCCTTTTTATATGATGTTGTTCATTTTCATATTTGTAATACTTTCTGAAATATATAATAAACTTAACCGAGATAATTATTTTATAATCACCCTGTATAATATATATATATATATATATATATATATATATATATATATATATATACACATACATATATATATATGTGTGTGTGCATGCGTGTGTGTGTTTATGAATACATATATATATATATATATTCATGCATATGTTAGGTACATGTGTATATAAATCGTGTATATATTAACAGAGGAAATCCCCACATACACACACGCATTCATGAACACACCTTTTAGTCCTTATTTACTTCACGATAAGTTTATTATTGTATACTGAAATAAACCTGATAAGATTTTTATTGGTAAATTAAATATTTTAAATAAAATTTTATTTGAAAAATATTGAAGCTGGAGCAGATATATGCTTATATTAGAGTACAAACAACACTTAGAGCTTCTTTCCCCTTTATTGATTTTGTACTTTTGTACTACAACGCGTTTTCCATGAAATTAAGGCCTGGTTCTAAATATATTAATGTTTTGAATAACATTTAAACATTTATTATATAATAAACATGAATTACTTAATAAAATGTTATAACATTTTTATTAAGTAATTCATGTTTTGAATTACATTTAAAATACACAATGTATTGTTTTATTTTCATAATTTCAAGAAATACTTTCAATAAACTTAAAAATATATGCTCGAGCTTACAAAGAGTCTATGCAGAAATTTTATGAAGACACGTATTAAATTTGTAGTAATCGAAATCGCATGTTTGGGATCCCTTAAAAGTTAAGAATTTCTAAGCATTTTCTTTTTATAATATGCAACAAAATCCATTTAATTGTGATTTTGTAGATTCTAAATTATTTTTTTTAGTTTAAATTTTAGGATATTGAATTCCTTTCCTCGTTATCTAAATAAGAAGGAAAGTTTAGCATACTCTTAACTTTCTTCCTAATAAGTACATGCAAAGAAATAAGCATTAGTTTGGGATACAGTTGACATAATATGAAATGTTGAATTTGTTAGTAGAAAAGATTTGACATATTCCAACTCAATTAACTGAGGATTTGCTATAAATTGTTCGATTTCAGCAACTAAATTGAAGCATCTATAAGTACTTCAGATTCATTAACTTCATTAGCAAGAATGCATCTGGTTAGTTTCTTGTTCGTTGTCTTTGAAGGAAATGGCAAGAGAGTTCAGAGACGCCCTTTTTTAATTTAATATTATCAAAGGCACAGAACTGGAAAGATCTTTAATTGAATTATCGGCGCCTTTCTCCTATTAAGATCGCAGACTAAAACGAATACGTTTTCATTTCTCTCTTGTCATATGTAATGTAAAGGTAATCTTATCAAATACCCTCTGTGGGATTCCCGGAGAATCTGAAGCAAGCTATGAAGAATATGTGTTCAGTTCATTTAACTTTAATAATCATTATAAACTTCAACTCCACCGTTCTTTGTTCCCGGTTAATTACGAAGAAGACAAAATTTGCTTTTAATACTAGAAATTGTTTAGCACATTCTTAGAATATTATAAGTCATCTTTGTTAAGTTTATGTTACTTTAATATGAATGATCCCGCATGAGTTAAATGTACTTTAAAGTGCATTTGTCTAGAAACATACAAATATAATACATCTGTTATACTTAATAGCGTAAAATCACACTGATTATTAAACTATGCTTTTGGCCTAGAGAATATGTTTATCGGCTACTAATAATAATAGAATTTAAGATTAATTAAGAGAGAGAGAGAATTAGTGTTATAAAATTTATTTTTATATCTTCTTTCAAACAATATAATTAGTGTTTGTATTATTTATAGTTTTAAAAATTCTTTAACTATTATTTATAAAACTAAGCAAAACAAATTGCCTGTAATTATATAAAATAAATTATTTTTAAATGTATATTACTAGTCTTTAAAAATGCTACATCAGAAAGAAAATCAAAAATAAAATCTTATTAATTGTTCAAATACAGTATAATTAGTGAAATGCATGATTTAATTTGCATGTACTTTAGGGTACTCAATATGTAGAACTCATTATCCAGTGTTGCTACCCTAATAGCAAGAACAACACTACTCCAAATTGTCATCGAGTTGAACTGAGCTTGGATATTAGATATGGATACACCATTTCCTGCGGATTCAACCTCATGCTAAAATTCAGCGACTGTAGTGATTGGCGGATGGTGATGTTCCGGTCTCTCGGCGACACATAACTAGATGCTCTCAACGAGTGACAGATTTAGAGAACGTGTTGACCGAGCATCATTCGAATATCCTTAGTACCCAGGAAGGTCTGGATACCACGCGCTAAATGAATTATCTTGTTGAATGTTAACGACTTGGAGTCTTCGAAAATAGACTGTGTCCATTATCGTCATTCAATGCATACGTAGTCGCGCCTGTCTTTCCTGAAGACAATGACATACTGCCCTTGCTGACACTTGCCATCTTGCAAACGAGCTAAGTTCCTGACTCAGGGTACTTTATCTGGCTGTATGATCCCGCAAGGCCACTTGGACATGACATTCCTATCGGGCGTTAGTGGCCGGTAGCCGCTGAATCTCCTCGTGGTATTCAGTATGGCCCTCTTGATTCCATTGATTTCATAATCGCATAAAAGTCATAAGATCACGATCATTGCGAACAGCAAAGTCTCAGTCCCGGTAGACGAAGATCCTGCCACAGTCTATTGCCGATCTGTCGTGTAAGTAGTTCCTCCTTTTATTACTAGACAGAACTTGATCTTTACACAGAAATTAACTTTTTAATGCGACTTCCCAGTGAGAAACCTATATATCATCTTTCTTGTTATACAGACACTAAATGGCGTTTCTCCTACCTGAGAAGTTAAAATTCTCTTAAATGGTAATTATTTGTTTATCCTAATATGTTTTAACTTTCATGCAAATTTGACGTTTTTTTTTTGGAGCCACCTTTGCGATGTAGCAATGTTAATAGCCTGCAGAGTATTTTAATTTACAAAATAAAATAACGATTACTAGCATAAGGTAAATTTTAATTTGAATGAGGGATGGATCTAATTATTGGCATTTAAATGAAAAATATTTTAGCTAGGTTATTTTTTGTTTAGGGTAATTTTTTATTTAGTTTTAACATACAACATGAACCGAAATATGTATCGTAACTGAGACTTTTTGTCTAATGTTTGTAAAAATATTTGAAATGATAATCAACATGTTGTCGTAGAGTATATCAATGTTTTTTATAAATAAAATAACTTCTCGAAGTTAAATATATACATGAATCTTTTTTTCTTGAAAATTCCTTTAAACACTTATCCTGTCATTTCTCTTTGAACAGCCCAAACTTCAATCAAAATAAAACACCTCTCTAGAATAAACTCATCAATATACAAGAGTAGGTTTTGTACAATATAAATCAAACCAAACAGGTATTATTTAAATTACATACAAGGGTCGAAATCTGTAATTACGGATAAAATGACCGTGAAAAATGTCCACACTTGAATGAAACTTAACTTTAGTTTAAAATACGAAAAGGCTTTTGACTTGAAATCGCCACAGCAAGTTCACTGAGGCGTGTGATTGTTTCCTTCTTTCAATAATAATGATTCCTTACAAATTCTTCAAACATACTCGTACCTATAAGCCGGTGACAGCAACAGTAAATCCAACATTGTTACAGGAAAAATTATAATTTGATATATTATTCAAGTCTTTTCTCTTTATTTTAAAGTAACTAGAAAGTTTGATTGGCTTTTGCACTCAAGAATGTTATTTTTTAAATAATTTAAAAGGAGTATAAATTCTCATATTTTATGTACACACATAAAATAAACCCTGTTATTTAATCTCCTTCTTTATAAAAATGCCTTCGTTAAAATGTACATAAGCTTGTTATTTCTTTAGTCGTGACCAATGTACTGTCATTGAGTAAACCATCATTTTATATAAATGAGAGCTTAAGTAAAAAAATATATACTGTGTTGTGCTAATTGTAATTTACTCGAAATTAAATTTTTATGATTAAATAATGTATAGGAAGTTGTATCGTGAAGTTGTAATTATTACTCAGAAAAAGCAAAATTTACTGTACATATTAAATGATCCTTATCTACATAATGTTACAAATTATAATTATTAATGATTTTTTTTCCTGTTTTGGGAAATCGTAGATTGAAGGAATTTTCAGTATGGAGAAAATAGAGATTAATATGTGGAATTCTTCAATGATGGTCTTCGAATGGCAAGAAACGCAGGGGGAAATGTATTGTCTTAAGAATAATAAATAAAAGTTAAATTTGTCTAGGTTATTTTTAGTAACAATCAAAACTTTAGGATAACATGGAATAATAATTAAAACTTTACGATACTGCAGGTTACTTCTATCTACGGCTTCATGAAACCAAACAAGCCAGTTTGAAATTGATTTGTAGTAGCTCTAATTTACAACATTATGCATATCTGGATCAATGATATGAAGAATAAATTTTATCCAGATAAAATTTATTCGCATCTTTGTAATAATTAAAACTTTACGATACCCTCTTGTAATTTGAACTTTATAAGTACCTGGTAAATGATTGAGGGTGACCTGTTTTTATTAAGTTGCCGAAATGGAGCTTTAAGGCCAGTGCCACTAAATTGAGAAATTTAAGTTCGATATTTAGTAGTTTTTTTAAAAAATTTTATTATCATACGGTATATTTATTCGTGCATTCATCTGTTTACATTGTTTCTTATTCACAAAATTATTTTTCTTATTGCATTGAGTAATTCACAATGTTTGCTCTTTTTTTTTTCTCTTCTTGTTATATTTTGAGATGAATATTATTTTTTAATTCTAGAATATTATTTTTCTTGGAGAGTTAAGATCGAGTCAGCTCTCCAAAATATACTTCTCTTCCATTTATTAATAAGACGCAATAATTTGCAAGGTTTGAAGTCTTTCAACGAAATCCCAATGATTTACCGAAATACAATACTTCCTATTAATAAAAAATACGTTTTCGATAATGACAGAAAGATACCACGAACCTTTCTTTTTATTGAACATGCAAAAAGTATTCCTTGCCGATGGCTGAATGATAATTCTGATCACAAAAAATTCCCGAAGCGTGTAATAAGTTTTTTATCTACTGGATGCAGTAAAATACAATGTTTCGTAAAACTTATCAACGCTGCCAATTTCAAATCTCGTGTCTTACAAAGTGGCTCCTTTCATTTGTAACACTCTTCATCCAGGGAATTCCTTTCCATTTGAATTTTTCCGGAAGATATTCATAAATAATCAGTGGTGTAGCAAGCAATCTCGTTTTCCGACAACGCTGCTTTCGTTCCCTGTCCAATAAACTAGGTGCAGTGTCATCTTCATAATTCATGCGCCTTAACATCCGATCTCGAGACATTTTCGCTTCAGACTAACTTTAAATGGAATTGCTTTAAGCTCGGAGCTTATATTTGACGATGTTTGTAATATTTAATTGAAAATTTAAGCCTATTGGATTGCTACTTATTTTTGAAATGGTAATGGATTGTGCATTTTGAGATGGTTGGTTAAAAAACTTAGTTGCCTAAATTATTTATTCGTCAAATGGACATTTTATAAATTTTAGTGATATTTAATTTATTTTTAATTCATATCTGTACTGTTTTTGTCTAGAAAGTTTTGCTTGAAAGAATTTGTAACAATTTTAAGATATTGAGATTTCTTTTACAGTACACAAAATTTATAAAAATAATTTCATTATTTTTTAGTAATACTTTCAAAATGCTCGGCTTATTTCGTGTAGTTTTAAGACATGTTATCTATTTTTTTTATGATTATTTGAGTTTAATTTGATACATCGTTTGCTTACGACTACTTTGAAGAGAAATTTTTATGACAATTTATCACGAAATAATAAATATTTATTCAGGAATCTTATGCTATTTTCTGAAATTAATCTGAATGTATTATTACTCTATATGTGAAGTCGTTATTGAAATAAGAATATAAAGTGTTATAATTAGCTGTTTTTGAACTGAATCCAGATTAAATGTAATTTGACAGAATAATTAATAATTCTTAGAAATTTCTTAAAAGATAAATAATTCCAAATGTCTTGCATTTTCAAAATAGTATAATTTTATAATGTTATCTTCAGCAGAAAATAATCTACTGTATGAATTTTTATCATATTTATTAAGATAGTTGTTACTTCACTTCAGTAAGCTTTATAAAAGACTACTTCCTCAAGAAATATATTTCGACTAAAATAAAAGAATAATCAAGAAAACGCGCAATATTAGTTAGAATATAAATGAAGGAAATGTCTTCAAAAAATGCACTCTGACACAAATCAAATTTTGAATTTTTGTTTCATTTTGTATTCTTACTCTTCTGTCTTGCTTACTTTAACGTAACCTGCTCCAAAGTTTTACATTCTAGTTATTAACCCTTAAATGCATAGCGATGTAGATCTGCATCGTATGTTTAAAACCTCATATCTTTTTATGTAGATATTTTATTATGTAGCTTATATTTATATTTTTGCATATACAACTATATGTATGTATAACATATTGTATGTACATATATGTATGTTTTTTTGTATTTTTCCCATTAATATACCCATTTCCTGTTTGATTTAAATTTTATTTATTAAAAATAAAAATTCATGCATTTTAGGGTTAAAGAAAAAAAGAGTAATTTTACTAATTGGTATTGATGTAATTATTTAGTTATATTTAAAAGATTTCAAATTATTTTCAATAGTTTTTTTAATTATCAACAGTCAATACTCTTATTTTCATTAAAAAAACTACGAAATAATATTTTTAAAACTCTCCGAAATATCCAAAGTAAATGAAGTTCTTACTAAAAAACAGTTTTTAGGGGAAAACTCTTTTTTTAAGTTAAATTTCAGATACTAACAATATCTATCAATAACTACACTACTGGCCATTAAAATTGCTACACCAGGAATAAATGCAAATAACAAAATTATATTTATTGGAAAAATATATTATATTGGAAAAATAACAAGAGTAATTAAATTTTCAAAAAAAAATTGAAGCATAGGTCCTGACAAAATAGTACCTAGAATAACCACCTCTGACAGCAATAACAGCTCGTTGAGTCAAACAGAGATTGCGTGGCATATACAGGTACAGATGACGATGGAAATTCAACACAATGCCACTGTTCATTGACTGTAGTGGCTGGCGCATGGTGACAAGCCAGACGTTCGGCTACCATTGACAAGACGTTTACCATTTAAGAAAGAGATCTGGAGAACGTGTTGCCCAGGGCAGAAGCCGAACATTTTCTGTATCAAGGAAGGTCCGCATAGTCTCAGCAACATGCAGTCGGGCCTTATTATGCTGAAACGTAGCGTTTTTCAGGGCTCGAAGAAAGAGTAGAGCAACGGACCTTAACACACCAGAAATGTAACTGCCATTGTTCAAAGTGCCTTCAATGCAAACAAAAGATTACCGAGATGTGTATCCACCCCATACCATCACTCCAGGTGATAGGCCAGTATGACTATATCGAATGCTCGCTAGAAATGTGCATTCTCCACGATGCTGCCAAACGTGGATGCGACCATTATGATGCTGTAAGCAGAACTGAAAAGACAACGTCAAGACATTGTTGCATCCAGGTTCGTCGTTGATTACACCATTGAAGGCACTCCTATCTGTGAGGTAGCTTCAAGGGTAGCCGAAGCCATGGTCACTGAGCTGATAGTCCATGCTGATGATGTCGAACTTTTCATTCTGACACTTGTTGACATTCAAACGATCCCATTTCTCGACTGAGGGCTCGTGACGTGACTGGACGATCCATTAAGACCATGCGGGCAACAAATATGTCTTTTCGGTAGTTAGTGATAGATAGACAGTTGAGATCCTGCACTGCTTCCCGTATGATTATCCTGAGCCCATCAATTCCATATTCGACGGAGTCATGTGTTATCACCCGAAGTGAACAGAAATAGTACGATATGATAAATCGTAATCCCGGAAGGGTAGAATCCAGCCTCTATTAAAATCAGAAAAGCGCTGGTAACCATTTCTCCTTCTTACACGATGCATCATAACAACATATCATCAGACAACAACACTCAACTTAAATTTAGTTATGAGAAACCTGCTGTACAATGTTTTCATTCAAACACATTGTATGAGTTACTACCTGCGACTGCTTTGCATTAATGCGTTGAAAAGCTAATTGTTCGCATATCACAGTATCTTCCTGTAGAGTAAATTTAACGTGTGTAGTACTCTCCTTCTTGGTTTAGCAATTTTAACGGCCAGTAGTGTATCGAAAAGTATAAGAATTGTAAAATAGTCCAATTCTTTGTGTTTATATCAAAATTATGTTAACATTTTGATTTGGATTTAATTATTTCAATAATTATCATTTTTATCAAAGTAAAATTATTTATTTGATTTCAGGAAGCCGCATATTGAAATAACCTGCAGTCTCGCACAATTTTAATTATTATTGCGGATAATCGTAAAGCTTATATTATTAATAAAAATAATTTAGTTAGAAATGGAGAATAAAATAATGAATGTTGTAATATGTTTTAGACTATTATGCTGGGTTATTATATATATATATATATATATATATATTCGACTTGACTTTCGAAGGCTGTCATTGTATTATTCAGCAGATTGAACTTTATTTTCTCCATAATGTGTGTTTTTTCAACCTGTGGCTTCCTGAAACCAAACAAATCAACATTAATAGCAACAAATTACATCATTATGCACATAAAGATTTATTAATAAGCAAAATAAGTTTTATTCAAATATCTAAATTATTTCTTAATAATAAGTAAAACTTTACTCTGCGTCCTCGAATAAAAGGACGTAGGAAAAGTCTGGACCACCAAATTGTTGATTACAGAACATTAAAAATTTTTAATTCACAATTTAAATTCGTTTGATTGTTTGAATGTATTTTTCATTTTGTACGCTGTTATTGTTATTTCTTCTTGTGAATAGGTTTTTTATTAATATACTAATGCAGGACGTGAATAACTATTTATTTTGTTAAGCGTATGAAAAGAAAAATTAATTTTTTTTAAATATTTGTTTCACAAAATGTTGGCTACAAATGTTTGAATTGAAAATATTATAAAATAAAAAATATACGTGTGTCAATGTTCTAGTGAATTTTCTTATCCTGCTTCAGTTGTAAGATGCTTACTGTGTACTATATGTTTTGAGTAAATCATTAATTTCTTTACAAGGTCATGGATAAAGTTTAGTTAAAGAAGAACACGTAACACTTATAATTTTCTAACTATAATAATTAAAATTTTGAATCTGTAAACTCTTGTCCGAAGCCTTTTAAAAACAGTTGAACTCAAACTATCTTTTCTCGAAACTTGTGAAGAAAATCTACAAATATTTTTGATTTTCCCTTTCTAAAATAACTGCGTATATTCTTATATAATATCAAAGAAAATACCCGTAGAAAAGAGCAAGTAGACATGAATAAAACGTTCATAACTTATATTTGGGGTAAAATTCTGCAAAAAAAAAAAAAAAAAAAAAAAAAACCCGTTTATTAGTAAGATTAAAACAATGTACTGAAATATATAGCTTGATAAAAACAAGGATTATGTTTTGTTAATACTCTTGCTTGATATCAATTTGTGTAAGAAGTTAAATTAAAAATGAATTATCGGGCGTATAAACTTTACTTTTGGAGAGAGTATCTTTTTTATACATATTATGACAAAAGAAATTTAAATATGCAGGTAATCTGGAATCGAGTTTGGTTTTATTAACATTGCACTAAAGTAAAAAGAGAGCCAAGTGACATAGCCTTTTGAACCATGATCTGGCGACGAGCATTAAACCTGAGCTGTGATACCTCGATTTCTTAACTTCCACGTAACGCGAGATTTTGAGATCTAGTTCCCTTCAACATGAGTTTGAGTCCTAATTCCATTAGAAAAACGTCGTGTAAGAGGGATGATGAGAATTAAATCTATTTGGGCTTGAATTTATCATGCCGGTGATGTGTGGAAGTATGGCGTGGGAATGTTAGGACAGATGTTGCTCTCGTCACCTGAACGTGTCTCAGAATTACTAGGTATGTCGCCAATTACACCTTTGTTGCATCGAAGTATCGTTAAAAAGCAATTGATTTTTCCATTTAACGGGCAGTAAATTCTATTGTTACACATCGTAGAGTTTTACAGAATCAAAAATCATTCTACACACTATGAAAGGCTGGATGAAATACTTTTGTAGCACACAGACAAATATTCATTCACTCATATTAAAAAATAGATATTGATAACTGAATGATTATTAAATGGCTGAAATTAAAAACAGCCGAATCATTATTAAAATTATGATCAATAGTTTTATAAGAAACTCATTCATCAATTATTTTTAAAAATGGAATGTACTTTTATTCATTAAATAATTTTTATTTTTTAATTATCAATATCAAAAATTATTCAATAAAATAGGTTCGCTTTCTAGATAGTAAATAGATTATTAAAGACAAATTCATTGCTTCATTTAATTGATGCGTATTTATAATTACCGAATTAAATAAAACTTATTAAGTTGTGTTACATATCTAAATAAATGATTCTACTGTATATGTTAAAAATTCCCCGTTTGCATGATAAATACTGTAATAAATAATGGTAGGTTTTTAATTGGCTGAAGGTTATCTTCGTACCCGCAATCAAAGGATTCAAATAGTACCAAAATGAATAATGATAGTCCGTATATTGCGAACATAAACATTTATTTTTACAAGAAGGACAGTTGAGATACTTGGCAGAGACAGTTAAATTAATATTCAGTATTATGAAGTCTGGCAGTCATCAGAAGAGAACCGTTTCGTTCGGTTGTTCAGTGGAGGAAAGTAAAAGTTCTTTACTTACACAAATAAATTTGCAGCCCCTTCTGACGGTTACAGTTACAAGGAATTCTTAACAGTGGGATTTGTAATGAAACTCTTAATGATGTACGTTAAACTTTAATTGAAAATTGCTATTTATAATTTTATTTTTCATTTATTTCATAACTGTTTATCTAATCAGTTCTATCGGGGGAAAATTTTCATCTAGGTATTTAGAATTATTGAATATAATTACATTTACAGGTAATCTACATATAAAAATATTTCTTTGATTATTTTGAAATTAATTTGTATATTAATGTGTGTATTTGAATAAAATATATTTATTCATATACACATTGGAACGTACATTGTACTTTGCAATCTTTTGTACCTTGTCATTTCATACAAAGAACGATATCATATCCCAGGAACATTAATATTTCAATTTCATGTAATTTATATTATATATATTATATATTACAGCACAAAGTTTACTACTACATTTCAAATTGATTTTTGTTTTACATTTTTATTCTTAGAGCAAAGAAAATAAATTATTATCTATTTGGTAATAATAATTCATAATGTAGCATTAATGAATCTATTTGTTTTATTTTTCACCAGTTTAAAGCTTAGGTACTAAACAATACAGATACTTAAATATAATAGAAAGCACTTGGCGAAAATTGTTTGTGTGCCCACAGGTTTTATCAATTATTTAAATGAACTTCCTGTTAAATTTAATTAATATTCTTCCTACTCCTTCTCAATTTTCTTAACTTGATCTGAGATGTTTACAAAATCTTTTATTTTTGGAAAATGGGAAACCTTCAAGTAATTAAGAAGTTGATTAAAGTTTTTCTTGGGTGGAAAATGTTTTATTAAAAATTTAGCTTCAGTGTTTCAATGTGTTACTGCGATTCCTTCTGAAATTTAGAAAGACATTTCTTTTTGATGGTATTGTAATTAAATTCTTTTAAATCATTAGGGACCAAAAAGATGCCATTGCTTAGCTTTATCTTTTAATAAAATCTTTTAGAAATATCCCTTATCCAAACTTGTTACTATGTTCATTGTTCTTTTCTTAATGTAACTGACTGGTATGCACATAAATCATTTCATATTTGTTAGGGCCGTGATTGACCAATGGTCATGTCTCGATCTTATGGTCAGGAATGTTCGAATTTAAATGTGAGTTCGAGTTCTGGTTCCATACCAATGACTATAATGTGGAATAATGGGATTCTGCTCTACGGCAATTTTAAAACTTAACCTTAAATTCTTGACTTAGTAAGGTATAAAATATAGGTGAAGGAAACACGAGATCAGGTGTTATTTTCATTTAGCTGCAGATCTAAATCAGTTTTCGTGTTATTCTGTAGTAAGGGTGTCAAACTGCAGACCTTTCAAATGCTTTCTAGTTTGCCCTCGATAATGTCCAGGCAGGTGTCGTTTTACATAATTTAAGGCACAAGAATAGTCTTTTTTCTCTTTCAAACATTTATTTCGCTTAGGATAATCCGTATGTCTATTGAATTTCAAACAGGTTTAGTTATTTCTTACTTTCAAAGGCACAAAAAGACAATAGTTGCAATTCATATTTGATTATTAAACTAAATTGGGCTAATAGACTTACGAATCACGCGTAAACAGCATTCCTTAAGGGAACACGGTATTCTGTGAGCAATTTTTTTTTATAAGGAACAGTTTATATATTCACCACGTTTGAACGCACATGAAATCTGCATTTCAGAATAAAAGCATCATTTTCAAACAAACACTATTTAAAATAAAGTGTGTTTGTTTGTTTTCAAAATGGGTCAATATCTTAAAAATTTTCATTACTCCTTCACATTTTAATAGTTTTAAACAATTTTTTCTCTCCTCAATTTCTTAAAAGTGTTTCTGGTAATTCTGTGCGACTCCCAGAAAAATAGTAAAAAAGGCTTAATTTTTAAAAAAAATTTAATTTTGTGTGAGGGTGCTTCGATTCCTATTAGTCTAAATCTTAACTCCACACACAGAATTATTAAATATATTATGCAAAAAAATTCAATTTTGTAGTGATTAAAAAAACCATTATCATTTTAAATACATGACTGTCACGAAAAATAAAAAGAAGTTTAAGGTTTTGAAGATCAATGAAATGATTTGATAGACTGTTAAAGAAAACATAAATAACTCTCTATGTAACGTAGCTAGAGCTAAGAGCTTTTGTTCTTATGTTTAGGAAAGTCATACCATCAAAATATGACTATAAACTGTTATTTTTCGTTCAATATTTTGGCTCATTTTAGGGTACTGTGTCCCCTTACGTAATAACCAAATGACAGATTCATTATATTTGGAAACGAAGGTTTTGTAAACATTCTATCTGCTATGCACAATTGTAGAGAGTGATTCTAGAGCGGCTTTTATTCTCTCTCGTTATTTCCCACCATAGTAGTGAGGATGGTGAAGTTTTTAATGGAGCTAGAGCCAAATATGGCTATATTGTGCCAAACAAGGGGTAATTGTGATCAATCTAAACGTTTCAAAAAATGAGAAAATGATAAAAAATGTGTTTGACATGATGAAGGGCCGAATATATAGGAACGCTAGAGCATCCCGGGAACGCGTTACCCGTGTTTACGAAGGACAGTAAACTGAATGAGAACGAAAAAAAAGGTCACAAGTGGACCTCGGGTGAGTGATTCCCGTACTTACCTGAAGAAGGTGAGCTCCCGAAGGCTTCCCATGATTGGAAGGGCAACTGAAATAGATAGTGATCGCAGTAATAACCATTGTCTTAGATGCAGCACTTATTTCCTTACTTTCCATACCATACACTATTTATTCGTTGTTGTTTTTTTATTTTAGTTGTTTAATTAGGTAATATTTTGGTAAAGACATAAGCAATTGATATAAGCAATTAAAGTTTAATTTTCTCAAATAACTTACGATAAATTAATTTTTTAATAATTATCTAAATTTATATGAATATTATGACCAATATTATTTTTATGCTCAGAATATCAAATAAGTAACGCTATAATTACATAAAATACTTCCTTCGAGAATTTTACATATAAGAAAATAACCTCTGATTGTAAAAGAATCCAATTCTTCTGCTTGAAAGAGGTCTTGATGTCAGAACAAATCATTTATATTATTATTATTATTACTATTTACATAAGTCATTCAAAACAGATACTAAATTTTATTTTTTCACTTAGAAACTTATAAATTTTTATTAATTTAATACATTATAATCTCTCCTGTGCTTTTTTTCCCCATAGCTTGCATTGAACTTATGAATTTGTAATTAAGCTGTTTCGTGAATTTTGAGAACTAAATATACTGTTCAATCGCCTTTTTTTGAATGAAATTCGATTGTTCACAATATGATAAATTTCATGACAACAGTAGAATGAATACCATTATTGTTTTTCACTTGATAAGCATTTTTTTATACTATAAATAGCCTGATAAAAATTAATGGAGTTCCTTGAAAATATTTATGAAAAATATTTGTAGAGTCGAATATTGTACAATACGAAAGACCCCTCTCCCTCCCGACTTCTTTGTATTGCATTTGTTTCATATTAATTTAATAGTTCAGCTCCAAATACATAGTCAAAATAATCAGTGAGTCAAATTTTTAACTTAATTTTGTTCTTATAAAAGAATGATCCAAAATTAATATGAGTATTATGAATATGGAGTAGAACTCTCTTCACGCGTCCACACCTAGATTAATATTATATAAAATTCTACTTATCTTACAAACTGTAAAAAAAAATAGCTAGAATCGCGCTTGGGATAAACACGTTTTTCTGGCTCTGATTAAATATCATCACTCAGATAATTGCTTAACACTAATCGTCGTCTACTAAATAGCTCCTTCTTCACGGCATAATATTAGTATTATAAAATAAGAACACGTGTATATATATATATATATATTTATATATATATATATATATATATATATATATATATATATATATATATATATATATATATATATATATAATTTCGCGCGCGCGTTATCCAAATCTTCCGATCTCTCACCACTTATCCTAACTTAAAGTTCTTTGGAATTTATAAATGCTATTTGATCAATCAATTTCACACTTCACTTCAATAAATCGATTTCAATTAACCTAACACATGGTTCATTCACAAGCATGGTTCTGTAGAATATTTTGAATTGTATGGTTGAACTGTGAGCACTGAGAAAGTTTTTGCAACCCTCCTGTATGAGTTTAGAACACGATTTGATGCTTGCCCGGCTAGCTGTGTCGGTATAGTCCTGTAATAAATGATTTACTTGAACCTAGAGAGTGATAATTTCTTTAGGGCCCTCAAATCAAATAACGTCATAGAAAAGCCCCAAAAGGTTCGTTGAAGGGAGATACTCTTAGATGTTATAGATTTTAAAATAGATGTTAATATTTATTATTAATACTAATTAGTTTCTGAAAAATATACAGAGAATTTGTTGATTAGTGAAATAGCGCATATAAAATATAATTTTATTTCTCTGTACTTCCTCCCCCCCCTTTTTATAATGGCGATTATAACACTTAAGCGTCTTTTTAACTTTAACGTTCATTAAAATGTAGTAGTTCATAATGTTTATCATCTGTTCCATACAGAAATGCACATTTAGATGTAAAATTTACTTCTAGAGAGATGATAAACAATGAATTTTAAGCAAAGAACTTAAATGTTTTCAATGAAAGATGAAGGGTGTAAGATCTAATGGGGATTATATTTTTTATAAAATTAAAAGCTACAACTCAGGTAATTTTGCTACAATGAGTCTTTTTTTTTAATTTTATTTTATTTTGAGACTCCTATAAAAATCTAAAAACAATTAATTAATTTCTATAAAATGTTTCAAAATCAAGAATTGCAAATTTACCATTTAATTAAAATGAGAATTCATAAACCACATACTAATAAAATATAGAGAGAGACTTTTGATATCTAGTTTTTCTGATTAATTTTTATTTATTTTTTGCATACTGTAGATGCGCATATTCCTAACGTAATTAAAGAATCTGCAGATAGTAGCGTAGAAAAAATATCCCTTCTATCGTATCTATTTACTGAAAGCATTGATTATTCAAATCTCATAAGCATGCAACCAATATTTCGAATGAGAGCCTGTTGTGTGTGTTTGGATTTAATTAGCATGCATCCAGTGGGGGCTTTGAATAATTCTGGATTACTTTGTAGCTTCAAATGCTCCCACTTAATATAATTTTAAGAAAAGTTGATTGTGAGTGTCTGAAATTAAAAACCAGCCATGGTTACAAAACATTCCTTTTAAAACCCTGTGGGGAATTATATCCTTTGAAATTGTATTTCAGATATCAATCTAATTGAGGATAAATGTAGAATTCTCTCTCCCCTCCTCACTTTTCGAAGGAAGCATTAGAAAAGGCATATAATCTTGTATAGCAAGCATTTTTTTCTCAAAAAAAAAACCTCATCATTTTAATTAAGAAATGTAAATTTATCATTAATACACGGAGTGCCTTAAAGCAGTTCTTGAAGAAGTAAAACACTTTTTACATTTGAATAGGTTTAAAAACAGATATTTATTTTCCTGATTGATAAATATATTTATATTTTAATCAAGCTGTTTATGCATACGTAAAAAATAAGAAATACAAGGCGTAGATATGAATATATTTAGCCTTAGGGTCTTTGCTATACATAAAAATAAATTGCATTTTATTAGAATTCGACATAATCCTGGAATAAGAGATTGAATTTTAAAGTTATTAATTTCGAGAATACATGAAAAATTAATATTTCATAGGGAGGAATTTTCATAACAATTCCAAGTGAAAGAAAACCGTCTGAAATTTAAAGTCATAATTTGAATAGGAACATTAAAAATAGATGTTGAAGTCATATTAAATGTAAGGAACTAACAATGAGAAAATGAAAACGCAACTCTCAACAGTCTACGAACAACTTAAAATTGACATTAAATTGGATTCAGAAGCATGCTAGAATTTTAATACCTTAGGCTCAATGAATAGGTTTAGTAATTTGCATTTTTAAATTGAAAAAGTTCTTACTTTCTTATAATTTTGAATTTATATTCCCTACTCAGAATTAGTATGATAAATAGCATTCGCATATTTCTTCGAAAGAGTCAAATTGATTAGAAGTGAAAAAGAATTGAGCTAATACATGGATTTCAAAAATTGTTTTCATTTGCTTATAAATGAGAGATTTGAATGTTTCACGTTTGATTAATTTCGTCTCTGAAGTTTAAGAAAATAAAAACTTTTGTGATTGTTGCTCAACAAATGTTTAAAAAATAAGAACATTTGATTAATATACTTGGATCCAGATTTTATTTGAATTCAAATGCATACATCTTTTAACTAAGAACTGCCGTATTATTGGTTTTAGATATTTCTAGTACTGAGCAACTCCTTGTAACGAAGTTCTTAAAAACTTAAATAATGGTTTAAAAAAGGTGCAAATAATGCTGTAAATTATTAAACTTTGAATAGAACGAGATTTTTCTTTGATTTTTTTCATGTAATTAATAAAATAACTATGTATTTTCAATGAATATGTAATTCCTGTTACGAAAGAGATATACTTACACGATTTATTTCCTCAAAATTCAAAATTCTATAACAAACACAAAGTAACAATGACTTTTGTTTATTAAGAAATTAGTAAAATTTCTCATATAAGTTGATTACACTTCGAGCTTCCAATCATAATAACACAGTTTTTTATAGAAATTTTTTCGAGTTTAAATATAATAATATTTTTAAATAATTAAAAATATGTGAACATTTTATAAGTTCGGAAATGTTCAATTTATGTAGAATGCTGAACAATATTTTTTATTCATGAGTTCATAATGCTTTATCCCTAAAAAGCTATTCTACATTTCATTTGAGAAAAATTTCTAAATATTCTAATTATTTAATAGATTAAAAATTATTATGATTGATTCAAAATTTACACAAATAATAACGAAAGAAAAATTGAATTAGTTGTTGATCGTATTATGAAAATTATTGAGAGAGAAATACTATTTTTAATTTGAAGTATTACATTCTTGCTTCACATGAAATAGTTTCATGTAACTATATAACGGATGAGAGAAACAGTATGACAGACACAATTTGATCATTAATGATATTTCAGAAATTAATTCGAAAGCATAAAGTAAAAGTCACTTTTTTACTTTAACTCATTGTTAAAATAAAAAAGTGACTTGTAGTCTTTTTCAAAATAACCAGACCAATAAAAATTAAGAGAAAATTTCAAAATTCGCTTAATTTCTGACATTCAATAGCTATTCTATAAAAGTTTTGTGAGAATTAAACGTAATATATATATATATATATATATATATATATATATATATATATATA